>OZ029926.1:12770569-13080569 GCA_964023275.1 Norana najaformis
GCATGGGTCAGGTTTTGGGTAGCCTACTGTTGCCGAATCTCATCAAATTTTACCTGATGATAGCTATATATGAACATAAGTAGTCGAACACACGTATTCCCGTCTTCCGGAAAACCCAGGGAATTTTCTAGGAATTTTCACAGGTTCAACTTCACTCATTAGAAAATTATCGGGCACAACATATGTTTACAGAAATTCCGGAAGTGATAAATACAATATTTGCACAGTTTTGCCGTCACCCAGTGGGCAAATGCGTAATATGCCCAGTCCCGGAAACAATTTAGCACCACATGCTGAACTGTCCAAACGAGCTGCACTAACGGCCAAAGCCTTGGGCAAATATGCAATCGAACACTGCAAAGTGACAATTAAAAGCATATGGCGGCTCACAGTGTCATATATTTAGACATGATTACATGATACGCAACTGCATGGGTCCTAATAGGGCAGAATTTGGGAACAGGCGATCGGAAAGAGTGAGGTATATACTTCCTGCCAATTGCACGTTCCTAGGCAATGAGTTTGATTTCATTAAAAGAACGCCATAATTAATTCCTTTTGTATACGAAATAGTCATGACTTTATCCCAATGCGTAATTTTGCAGTGTCTTCAAACAGCATCGATATGTATGCTTTAAGAGTGAAACGCAGGCGAATCTCATGATATCGGAGAAGTAGGCCTAAGCCTACGGTAGCAGCTGTTGCCTGCTGGCAGCATTATTCACGAGCGAATATATTTGTAAAATTGACACACGTTATTTCTGTCGTAAGATGAAATGCGCGTAGATTGCACGATGATGATAACAAAGAGACCGACTGAATGAGCTGCTGACGTGGCTTTTGCCACATGTAGGCCGATAGGCCTATACATAGACGTAGGCCTACCTCGTTCGTTTCAGCTGCCGCATCGACTTAAGCCTTGCCTTAGTCCATGGGAGAAAAGGTCGATACTGCTGCCCTTCTAATTCGATTTCTAAAGAAGAGTGAGTTCATTTATCGTACATGCACAAGACTTCAAGCTATTAGGAAATTATTGCCTCTAATAATAGGCCTATAACTTAATATTTTCTCATTATAGGCCTATGGACTTGCACATTCGATCCTGAAATAAATTTGAATCACCTTAACCGAATTAAGACTTAAAGCTTGAGTAGATTTCGATACTGTAGTAATTATGGTTCTGGACATATTCGAGTCTTTGCGATGGCTTTCCATGGTGTTATATCTTGTCGTCTGCCCGGCGTCCTGGAGTTTCCCGCCTTCAGAGCAGACGACACTTCAGTTCACCCATCAACAGACACAGCAACGGACGAATTCAAATCAGAACTCCGGATTGCAAGTGCAGAAATTGTTACAGTTGGAAAGTGAAGTGATCAGCTTCTGTTGGTTGATTATTGAAAAAGATGAGCTGCTTCATCATGAAGAAGCCAGTCACCACAATTCTACACATATCAAACGGTAGGCCTATGTTTAGTCGGGCAAATAGTAATTAAAGTTGGGACACGGTAGCCTACTGGTTAGAGCGCTCGGCTTGTAGCGCAGGGAGTACGAGTTCGAGCCTCCCCGTAGACTATTGCAAGTCCTTCGCTCACAATTGCTTAGCGCCATCGATTGATGCTTAGTCATTAGATAGTGGCGCTTAATAAATGCAGAAATAATAATAATGATAGCAACCTGAATTGCAATTGAAAAGTACGCAGTTCAAAAATCTGTCGGATACAAGTGAGACACCGCTCTCAGGCACAAGACAATGAGTCTCGAAGCAAAGCCGCGGCCTCCGATGCTCATTTTGGACGGCTCTGTTCACGACCAGTTTATTGCGCCATCTGGTTTATTTAGCTGTACTGTTAACTTTAAATTAACATTAACGAAAATTCACATTAGCATTGCATTTGACGGGTTTAACAGCCTATGTATGAGCAGTAGCTTCAAATCTCTGGCTTCCCCGCAGATTATTCAGATTGGCCCTCTGGTGCCTGTTCTTACTTTATCTGAACCGGCCCCTCTTTTTCTGAGTCGGGCCCGAACCCCCATAGTTACTGGTCCAAGCAGCTAAACAGTTCGATCCTGTCTTCAAAGGCAATAATAATCTGATTATTTTGTCAAGTTTCTAAACTGTTTTAAAACCCAGCCATTCATCGACTGCGTGATTTAGGTTTTTGACGGAGACTCAACGAATTAATGACGTCACACTGGCGTCTGCTGACTTCATCGAGCAACATCCGGTGCTCGTCTTCCGGCTGAAAAGAAGGATTGCAGTCACGTGGTCGCCGATTCTGGAGGACATCGGAAAATGCGAATTCATTTCAACCTTTCTTCAAACAGGTCAATCAAGCATTTGATCATTCGTACGCATACACTTCATGCTGTGTTGTATTACAATATATCATGTTATTTTATGTTATATTATGTTATGTTACATATGCAGGTATACACTGGGGGATTTAGCTATAGGCGTGGTGGGTTCGCCCCCGCCCCTCGTGGTTATATGCCGGCGCCCCTCAGACCAAGTGGACTGCCAGAATGTGGCGCCCCTCTAGAAATGCTCTCGCCCCTCCATGCAATCAATCCTGAAGTCGCCACTGCAGGTATATAGTATTTATTTATTGGGTATAGCGTGGTCGGCATCTTGTAAAACACATACTTATCAATTTAGGCTATATAGTAATTTTTATAGGCCTAATGATGTGCAATAATTAACACGTATAAATGTATAAAATTTGCTTTATATAGTAACATATATGGGCCCCTACTGAAGGACAATAATTAATGCGTATAAATGTATGAAATTTGCTTTATATAGTAACATATATGGGCCCCTACTGAAGGACAATAATTAATGCGTATAAATGTATGAAATTTGCTTTATATAGTAACATATATGGGCCCCTACTGAAGGACAATAATTAATACGTATAAATGTATGAAATTTGCTTTATATAGTAACATATATGGGCCCCTACTGAAGGACAATAATTAATGCGTATAAATGTATAAAATTTGCTCTGTAGAGTAACATATATGGGCCCCTACTGAAGTACAATAATTAATGCGTATAAATGTATGAAATTTGCTTTATATAGTAACATATATGGGCCCCTACTGAAGGACAATAATTAATGCGTATAAATGTATGAAATTTGCTTTATATAGTAACATATATGGGCCCCTACTGAAGGACAATAATTAATACGTATAAATGTATGAAATTTGCTTTATATAGTAACATATATGGGCCCCTACTGAAGGACAATAATTAATGCGTATAAATGTATGAAATTTGCTTTATATAGTAACATATATGGGCCCCTACTGAAGGACAATAATTAATACGTATAAATGTATGAAATTTGCTTTATATAGTAACATATATGGGCCCCTACTGAAGTACAATAATTAATGCGTATAAATGTATGAAATTTGCTTTATATAGTAACATATATGGGCCCCTACTGAAGTACAATAATTAATACGTATAAATGTATAAAATTTGCTTTATATAGTAACATATATGGGCCCCTACTGAAGTACAATAATTAATACGTATAAATGTATAAAATTTGCTTTATATAGTAACATATATGGGTCCCTACTGAAGTACAATAATTAATACGTATAAATGTATGAAATTTGCTTTATATAGTAACATATATGGGCCCCTACTGAAGTACAATAATTAATACGTATAAATGTATAAAATTTGCTTTATATAGTAACATATATGGGCCCCTACTGAAGTACAATAATTAATACGTATAAATGTATAAAATTTGCTTTATATAGTAACATGTATGGGCCCCTCCTGAAGTACAATAATTAATACGTATAAATGTATAAAATTTGCTTTATATAGTAACATATATGGGCCCCTACTGAAGTACAATAATTAATACGTATAAATGTATAAAATTTGCTTTATATAGTAACATATATGGGCCCCTACTGAAGGACAATAATTAATGCGTATAAATGTATGAAATTTGCTTTATATGGTAACATATATGGGTCCCTACTGAAGTACAATAATTAGTACGTATAAATGTATAAAATTTGCTTTATATAGTAACATATATGGGCCCCTACTGAAGGACAATAATTAATGCGTATAAATGTATAAAATTTGCTTTATATAGTAACATATATGGGCCCCTACTGAAGGACAATAATTAATGCGTATAAATGTATAAAATTTGCTCTGTAGAGTAACATATATGGGCCCCTACTGAAGGACAATAATTAATGCGTATAAATGTATGAAATTTGCTTTATATAGTAACATATATGGGCCCCTACTGAAGGACAATAATTAATGCGTATAAATGTATGAAATTTGCTTTATATAGTAACATATATGGGCCCCTACTGAAGGACAATAATTAATACGTATAAATGTATGAAATTTGCTTTATATAGTAACATATATGGGCCCCTACTGAAGTACAATAATTAATGCGTATAAATGTATAAAATTTGCTCTGTAGAGTAACATATATGGGCCCCTACTGAAGTACAATAATTAATGCGTATAAATGTATGAAATTTGCTTTATATAGTAACATATATGGGCCCCTACTGAAGTACAATAATTAATGCGTATAAATGTATGAAATTTGCTTTATATAGTAACATATATGGGCCCCTACTGAAGTACAATAATTAATGCGTATAAATGTATGAAATTTGCTTTATATAGTAACATATATGGGCCCCTACTGAAGGACAATAATTAATACGTATAAATGTATGAAATTTGCTTTATATAGTAACATATATGGGCCCCTACTGAAGTACAATAATTAATGCGTATAAATGTATGAAATTTGCTTTATATAGTAACATATATGGGCCCCTACTGAAGTACAATAATTAATACGTATAAATGTATAAAATTTGCTTTATATAGTAACATATATGGGCCCCTACTGAAGTACAATAATTAATACGTATAAATGTATAAAATTTGCTTTATATAGTAACATATATGGGTCCCTACTGAAGTACAATAATTAATACGTATAAATGTATGAAATTTGCTTTATATAGTAACATATATGGGCCCCTACTGAAGTACAATAATTAATACGTATAAATGTATAAAATTTGCTTTATATAGTAACATATATGGGCCCCTACTGAAGTACAATAATTAATACGTATAAATGTATAAAATTTGCTTTATATAGTAACATGTATGGGCCCCTCCTGAAGTACAATAATTAATACGTATAAATGTATAAAATTTGCTTTATATAGTAACATATATGGGCCCCTACTGAAGTACAATAATTAATACGTATAAATGTATAAAATTTGCTTTATATAGTAACATATATGGGCCCCTACTGAAGGACAATAATTAATGCGTATAAATGTATGAAATTTGCTTTATATGGTAACATATATGGGTCCCTACTGAAGTACAATAATTAGTACGTATAAATGTATAAAATTTGCTTTATATAGTAACATATATGGGCCCCTACTGAAGGACAATAATTAATGCGTATAAATGTATGAAATTTGCTTTATATAGTAACATATATGGGTCCCTACTGAAGTACAATAATTAATACGTATAAATGTATGAAATTTGCTTTATATAGTAACATATATGGGCCCCTACTGAAGTACAATAATTAATACGTATAAATGTATAAAATTTGCTTTATATAGTAACATATATGGGCCCCTACTGAAGTACAATAATTAATACGTATAAATGTATAAAATTTGCTTTATATAGTAACATGTATGGGCCCCTCCTGAAGTACAATAATTAATACGTATAAATGTATAAAATTTGCTTTATATAGTAACATATATGGGCCCCTACTGAAGTACAATAATTAATACGTATAAATGTATAAAATTTGCTTTATATAGTAACATATATGGGCCCCTACTGAAGGACAATAATTAATGCGTATAAATGTATGAAATTTGCTTTATATGGTAACATATATGGGTCCCTACTGAAGTACAATAATTAGTACGTATAAATGTATAAAATTTGCTTTATATAGTAACATATATGGGCCCCTACTGAAGGACAATAATTAATGCGTATAAATGTATAAAATTTGCTTTATATAGTAACATATATGGGCCCCTACTGAAGGACAATAATTAATGCGTATAAATGTATAAAATTTGCTCTGTAGAGTAACATATATGGGCCCCTACTGAAGGACAATAATTAATGCGTATAAATGTATGAAATTTGCTTTATATAGTAACATATATGGGCCCCTACTGAAGGACAATAATTAATGCGTATAAATGTATGAAATTTGCTTTATATAGTAACATATATGGGCCCCTACTGAAGGACAATAATTAATACGTATAAATGTATGAAATTTGCTTTATATAGTAACATATATGGGCCCCTACTGAAGTACAATAATTAATGCGTATAAATGTATAAAATTTGCTCTGTAGAGTAACATATATGGGCCCCTACTGAAGTACAATAATTAATGCGTATAAATGTATGAAATTTGCTTTATATAGTAACATATATGGGCCCCTACTGAAGTACAATAATTAATGCGTATAAATGTATGAAATTTGCTTTATATAGTAACATATATGGGCCCCTACTGAAGTACAATAATTAATACGTATAAATGTATAAAATTTGCTTTATATAGTAACATATATGGGCCCCTACTGAAGTACAATAATTAATACGTATAAATGTATAAAATTTGCTTTATATAGTAACATATATGGGTCCCTACTGAAGTACAATAATTAATACGTATAAATGTATAAAATTTGCTTTATATAGTAACATATATGGGCCCCTACTGAAGTACAATAATTAATACGTATAAATGTATAAAATTTGCTTTATATAGTAACATATATGGGCCCCTACTGAAGTACAATAATTAATACGTATAAATGTATAAAATTTGCTTTATATAGTAACATGTATGGGCCCCTACTGAAGTACAATAATTAATACGTATAAATGTATAAAATTTGCTTTATATAGTAACATATATGGGCCCCTACTGAAGTACAATAATTAATACGTATAAATGTATAAAATTTGCTTTATATAGTAACATATATGGGCCCCTACTGAAGGACAATAATTAATGCGTATAAATGTATGAAATTTGCTTTATATGGTAACATATATGGGTCCCTACTGAAGTACAATAATTAATACGTATAAATGTATAAAATTTGCTTTATATAGTAACATATATGGGCCCCTACTGAAGGACAATAATTAATGCGTATAAATGTATGAAATTTGCTTTATATAGTAACATATATGGGCCCCTACTGAAGTACAATAATTAATACGTATAAATGTATAAAATTTGCTTTATATAGTAACATATATGGGCCCCTACTGAAGTACAATAATTAATACGTATAAATGTATAAAATTTGCTTTATATAGTAACATATATGGGCCCCTACTGAAGGACAATAATTAATGCGTATAAATGTATGAAATTTGCTTTATATAGTAACATATATGGGTCCCTACTGAAGTACAATAATTAATACGTATAAATGTATAAAATTTGCTTTATATAGTAACATATATGGGCCCCTACTGAAGGACAATAATTAATACGTATAAATGTATGAAATTTGCTTTATATAGTAACATATATGGGCCCCTACTGAAGTACAATAATTAATACGTATAAATGTATAAAATTTGCTTTATATAGTAACATATATGGGCCCCTACTGAAGTACAATAATTAATACGTATAAATGTATAAAATTTGCTTTATATAGTAACATATATGGGCCCCTACTGAAGGACAATAATTAATGCGTATAAATGTATGAAATTTGTAAATGGGTAGATCGATTGGCTTAAATAGGCCTATAGGTCTAGTAGGCTGTTCTCCATAGTAGAACTCCCTCAATCAGTATTTAATTGGATTGCATTTTATTGGATTGAATTTGATTGGACTGAATTTGATTTGATTGGATTGGATTGGATTTGATTCGATTGATTTTGATTCGATTGATTTTGATTCGATTGATTTTGATTCGATTGATTTTGATTCGATTGATTTTGATTCGATTGATTTTGATTCGATTGATTTTGATTCGATTGATTTTGATTCGATTGATTTTGATTCGATTGATTTTGATTCGATTGATTTTGATTCGATTGAATTTGAATCGATTGGACTGTCTTGTTTTGGATGGTCGGTGCAGCTGTTGGATATCGATTTGCTCAACTATCGACCGTTCTGTTTCGTGAGTCGGATCCACGTGACGCCATTGCCGACATTCTCTTCCTCCAGCGCTTCTACTGTCTCCCAACCGTACGCCTAGTTGACGGATGTGTTCACGGCGCATGCGTCGAGCCTTTGACCTTGGGCGAGGTCAACGAAATAGCGCAGTCAGCCGTCGATAAGGAGGACTATAGGCTGGCGCTGGAGTGGATCGAGGCGAGATTGGATCCATCATGTGACAAGATTTGTCAGGCTTCATCCGCAGATGAACAGCTGAGCAGCAAGACTATAAGAGCCAGCGCCCTGTTAATGGTAACATTACATTAACACTTCACCTCTTGCAATTTCTGCACTGATCTTTCATTCAAAACTGAAAACGTTGCTTTTCCAAAAATCTTATACATGCGCCAATACATGTGCATGTACTTGTCCACTTACAGATGACTGGGTATCATCTTATACAAGAGTGTTTTGGATAATGATTTCGACTTGCGTATGTTGAATTCGTGGGTAAAGAAATTAAAGAAATTAATATTCTAATGTAGCGATTAGCGTGTTTGACTGACAGTCCAAAGATAGGAGTTACAATTCATGACAACACAGTTACCTCTTTCAAGATAGATATCTTTTATTAAATTAGCATCCTCCATCGAACTTTATTGTAAAATAACTACACCTAGGGAAAGGACTGGTCAACCGCCCTCGTCTACACTTAATTAAGAAAATGAATTTTCTATCACTTCGACTGAAAGACATCTTCTTCTACTATGACATACGTCAACGGATTTATCTTATGCATAAAATACTACTTTAAAGCAGTGCAATTTTGCTTTAAATTGATTTCATAATGTTCTATTTGTTCGAAGCAATGACTGATTATAGAAACGCAAGAACTCCTGTTTAACCACCCCTTGCCGGCTGTAGTAATAGTCGATAATAGGATAACTTCATTTGGCATCTATGAAATGTGGCTCTAACAGGAGTTTACGTCTTATTTGGCTTACTTACTTACAAGAACGCCTTTGCTTGATTTACAGGAGGAAAGATATCTAGACGCAAAGAAAGCCTACCAAGAACTGTTCCTCCATTCAAGTGAGTAAATAAATTTTGATCCTTTGTCTTTAAATACAATGCAACTGAAATTTGATACTGACCCCATGCAAAGTTCAGAAGTGCACTTCAGGCACTTAACAATCATTAACTGGTCGTTTTCACTAGTTATTTAATTATGTTATTTTATTTTTCATATTGCATCGAATTACCTCAAAACCTTTTGCTCAGTTCTTAAAATGTGTAGGCTATAATTCGCTCTTCGTGCCTCCTGCACAGGAGGTCCTGCTATCAAGTGTTACCGGGCGTTACATATGCCAGAGCCCGGTCTTGCCTTTACAACCTGCAGAGTGCTTGATGGTGTGAGGGGGCCACTAGAAGTTCTGATACAACGCTTGCAGGTGCAGGAAGGTTAAGCAATATCGTGCCGGGTTAGTAACTGGACGTGAATACTACGCAACCTGGCGCCCACTCAGCCCTTCATACTCCAGAACGTGGTCGACAAAATTAGTACAAACGCAAGTTTGGAATTTTAAAAAGTGGATTGCTATAGTCGTGTTTGTATGCGATTTTAAATGGCGTAGAGAGATAAATCTATTAGATGCTCTGTTAGATTCATCAAGTCTGGCAATAGCGAGTATCCTTCGAACAATCGATGAACGACTGATGTCGGAGACTAAGAACAGTGACGGAGCAGAAATGTCAGAGAATGATACTCACAACAACGACACAGTCTTTGAATGTGACCAGTCTCTGTGTCTTGGTCACAACGAACAGGTACAAGCAGCTGCATAGGCACCGTCACTCGTAAAGATAACAAAATGTATAGTTAATATGCATACTGTATATATATGTGTCAGTTCCAAATGAATAAAAATTGAATATAATACTTGAATCATAATGGTAAACATGCAGGGTCCACTACAACTACTGATGCCAACGTTTTGCTATTGCTTCTGCTGCTACTACTACTACTACTACCACTACTACTACTACTGCTACTACCACTACAGTATTACTACTACCACTACCACTACTTCAACTGCTGCTACCAGTATTACTACTACTACTACTAATAATAATAATAATACTGATAATTATTATTATAGTCATCATCCTTATTATTATTGCTATTATCAATACAATAATAATAATAATAATAATAATAATAATAATAATAATAATAATAATAATAAAATGTCAACAGTGACTAAGTATAGGGTACATCATTTGATCTGAAGATTCAGACGAAAGACGAGGAGCTGTGGTTGTCGTGCTATAGTCTTCAGTCGGCGACTTCAGAAGACACAAGAATCGATGTAGAGATTCTGAACAGAGTTCCCAAGGTTGTCATGATCCACGATTTCCTGCGCAAGGACCAGATTGAAGCACTGCGAACGACAGCCAAACGAAAGGTAGGATTCCCTTTGCTCTTTCTCTATCAGCACTCTTAATCTCTATCAGTACAGCCTGTTGATATAGACCCTTGGTTCAATTCATTTCTACAACCTTTGGTTTAATTTTTTTCTACAATCCTTGTTTCATCTTGTTCCTACAGCCCATGCATGGTTCAATTCGACGTCGCCTTGAACGAAACTACCAACGCTATGGTGATCTTATTCCATTCAGGAAACTCAGATCTGCTAATTATTATCAGAGATTGCTAATAATTATCAGAGACAGATTCTGTCTGCTAAAATCGATACAAGTTTTCGATGCGTGCCAGTCACGTATCCGCGTGCGCACGAAAATCAATAACCCTGTAACTCATAGAAATTTCCTACACAAACATTGGATTAAAACTTGCTTACTAAGCAGCGCAATGCTATGTTCAGAATCGTGGTCGAATAGAATGGTCTTCAAGCGCTGGCGTATTAGTATTTTAACTACATATGTAAAATTCGGCGCCAATCCTCTGCATAAACGACCGTTTCTTTAAGTGAGAGTTCTATCAAAATCTCCAATATTTCCTTCTAATCTAAACTTTTAGAGCATGTTGTACTTTCTCTGTTTTTATTACTTATACGTTGGGGTGGAAGTTATGCGATTCAAAAGTTTATTGGACAAATCAAGTCTTGAAAGAGAGAGGCTTAGAATGTGAGAGTTATCATTATCTACCAAGCAAATTGTTTGATTGCAGAGCCTCGAAGTTCATCGCTTTGATCAATCTCGCAATACCTTGCGGGATTCCACGATCACTGGAAGCTATTTTGCTCCAACCGTAGACAGGTAATTGTAACTGTAACTGTAATCACAAATTTTAATAGCTCCTTTTCATGACAGGCTCCTGAGAGGCGTGCATTGGGGTTCGGACTATAGCATACTTCATATATAATTCAAGCAAGGTAATATCCTGTCCAATAACTGTTGTTTATTCCGACCCTGATATCCAAAGGTATGTCACTCATATATATATATATATATACACCACTGATATATATATATTCATATATATGTCATGCACCTCTTCTAAAGCAACTGCAGACAACTGGATCTGTGGTCTACAGACTGGCACAAACATAGCACTTATAACACGTAAATCAGGTCTCCGTGATATTGCATAACCACTTGAACCTTCTTTATTTTGTATCAAGCTACGATGCCATATTCTACAACTTACTTTAACTGACCATTCGACTTCATTTAGGGTCAGACTGACCATCAATGATCAGTGGATGGACGTGATTGGGTCACAGTTTCGCAACTTAACTTACTCGCTAAACACCGACTGGGTGGAAAAATACAAAGACGCATTCCATTTGACGGTAACTTATTGCTATTATTATTTTTTACGAGGAAGAAATGTAAATGTAAATATGTATGTACATGTTTTTGTTTAGCAACATTATGGCCTCGAACCTGCTCATTTTTCAATGAATTTATCGGGTGAGATCCTTCACCACCCCTGCCTGTTTGAATGAGTGCCACACCATTTAAGTTTCCCAAGTACGGACCGTTCTAGCCCGGGATTAAAATCTCTTAAATGTAGCCACTATCGGTTTGCGAAACGGCATCATCACGCACTGAGGCGCTTGACGCACGCGGTAAATAATGTAGCTAACCAGTGTTCAATGTCGAATGTTTTTTTCTGGTCGCCCTACATGGTTCAGCTGGGCTCACACAGAAAATAGTTAAACTACTGATTCTGTAGGTTGACGACTCAGGGAATTTGTGTTTTTACCGGGGTCGATTTTTGGAACCGTAGTCTTGCAAACCAAATGGAAATGATATAGACTTTACGTAACCCTGTAACTCATGGAAATTTCGTATACAAACGCTGGATTAAAACTTGCTTACTAAGGTTGAAGGTCTTGGGGGGTCAGAGGTCATACTGGACGCGCAGGGCTTCGTTATGGCTGTGTTTTAAAGGCATTTGACTCATTTGCTGAGCTTACTGCAGTTGGTTTTACTTTACGACAATGGCGTTGTCAATCAGTCGAATCAGTCTACATGACACCTCGACAGAAGATAGTTATTGGTAGAGTCCTTCAAAGTAAGTAAGTAAGTAAGTAAGTCATTAGCTTTATTTGCATGTATATGGTCCCACACTTCTGTACTCACCCTTATCATGCCCTTTTGTTTATAGACCAGTATATTAATACATAACACAGAGGTCTATGCTTAATTATATTGGACATCGATATCGTTTCAAAACTGTCTTAGGGACACTCTTAATAAAGAAAATTGGCAAACAAATGAATGACGAAGCAGAGACTGCATAATGGTTTTTATGCAGGTGACAAGCGTTAGTGTTGGTCAGAAAAACAGTTTTATTTCAATGGAAGACGAAACGAGTGACGATGAGGTTTGTCTGTTTTCGCTCAATCGTCTTTTTTAAATTCTGCTTCCTTTTTATCAACTTATTCCGTTTATGCTGCAGTTCACTTTTAGCCTTTATGGATGACTATTAAACTGTCAATTTCGCAAAAAGTAGGCCTATTTGCGGTGATTGAAACGTCGGATGCGGCTTTGTGACAGTATCATAGCTGCTAATATGAGTCTGGCTATTTCAATGGCCAGAAACGAGTCAGCTGTAAGCAACGAGACCTGCTTTAGCCTGGTCGACGGAGATCACACTGTAATAAAAGTCGCCAGTGTTACTCTTGTCTTGTGCAACTGCTAAAATACACTTGTCTTAAAATAGTTCTAACATAGTCTCCCTATAGATTTTGCAGAGACACGGAACAGTTTTATGGTTACTGAACTCTGAGCTTACACGTGTTCCGCACGTCCTTGTTCCTATATGTATTTGTTACATATAGACTTAGGGTTTCTTTCATGTAGGGGCCTACATGTGCTAATGTGTTCGTGACTTGTAATTCTGTCCAGCGGATGGGATAAGTTGTAACTGCAAGGCGTTTTTTATAGGCGGTGCAAAAACTCTAGAGTTGATCTCAACTTCTGCATGCAGTCCTTCAAAGTTTGTTCGCAAAAATATATGTACACTAATATTATAGTAAATATGCAATACATATGTAAATGTGCAATACATATACAAATGTACAATACACGTGTAAATGTGCAATACACAGCCCTTATGAGTTGTTTTAAGCGGTTCTGCATAAATGTTTGTTACATTACATTCTTCTAACATCGATTGTCGTTACTTGTTTTTGACAACAGATCTTTGGAATACACGTTGGACAGTTTCACATATTTGTAAGCTAATTTATACGTTTAATATTTTATTCTATCTAGTACATTTAAAAAAGAGAAATTCAAGCAGAGTAGAAGATAAATACAACGTTTTGTAACTGTAGGCCTAATTATAATCAGGAATTTGTATAGCGCCCCTTCAAGAGAAGCTAATCAGAAGAGCTCTGATCCTACTGTTTATTCTACTGGCATTTTGCAACGCCAGTCGGATAGACACAAAAAGCAGAAGCACATCCAGAAAGACAAGCAGAGGGACAATCACGCAGACAGACAAACAGGAAGATGAATAAAGAGACAAGAGTATTATATTTCGATTATGGCATTCCAGTAAAATATTAGGTATGGACTATTATGACATCAAAATAGTGTTCGGAGAGATAGGCTATAATAGCCTATCGGAAGCCAGTACATAGAACCGAATCGTCCTAGAAATTTTCCATCTGTCCTTCACGACGCTGAAATATTATACTTCAAGGCTGACTGGACGCGGGATTATCCGACCTAGATTATGACGCTTAAGCTTGTCATAAATCTTTTCTGATTAATGATTTCTCTGTACGAGTGAGACACTGAGATATCAACAATACGCCAGCAGCCATTTCGTCCGACCGATACTGTTCCAACGATCAATTCTTCCAGCCACTAATTTATATTGCGCCGCTACAACTTACATTATAAACTTAGTGACATCCTGTGTTGGCTTAACTTTGATGTCATCCACAAGCGTCTTTAAGGAGGAAAGGCGGCGTTATATAAACGCCTCAACAGTAATAGATATTTTTGCATCGAACGGCTTTCGTTTCCATTATATGACGATTCCATGGGCGCGTATAGAAATTTGTGCTTGTAGGGCAAAGTATGAAACTGGGACAGGTCATTCTGGCCCCAAATTGGCCAAAAATATTTAGAGGTGAATTTCAGGAGAGGCAAGTACAATCTTTTGCCCATATGTTTGGCGCCCATACACGCCCGCAGCCACTTCGCCCGACCAATAGTCGTAACACTTCGTTGCTTTTGATAATTTTATCAAGAGACTGTAGTAACTTTTATAGGCTATATTCTTTCGTGAAATATGTGTATTTTGTAATATATTGTAACAGTTATATGCAGCTGATATACGTTCCTATTGTTATTGCTTTTAGTGTTTTTATTGATGCTTATTGTATACATTGTATATATGTGTGCATTTGCGTGATCCTACATATGCATGTATTTACTTATGTATGCATGCATGTATTATGTATGTATTTATACATGCATGCATGCATGTGTGTATGTATTTATGTACCCGGTTAGATATGTAACGCCTCATAAAGGCTCTTAAACATGGCCTTCTAGGAGATCTAAAGCTTAAGACTGTCTTTCTAGATTGTCGTATTACGAAGAATTATCTGTCATTGTTGTCTGTTCTTAGCTGAACGAGCCTGAATTCGGAGGTTGTCTTGTTTTTCCAAAGCTCAAGGTCAAGGTCGAACCCACGCAGGTGAATTAAGATGTCCTATGTCATAATGCAGCACATGTCGCTGTCATATTTCAAGTGACTTCATATTGCACCCAATTCAACTAAGATGACGTCGCATCTTATTATGTATACATGCAATTCGATATCCATAGAACGCCTTTTAAGCTGCATGCTGAAAGGTCCTTGGAAGGCGGTATATAAATATCCAGAAAGGCTCTTAAACAGAAATTAACAAATGTGTATATATAATTATATATAAGCTAATGCATGTATACATATAAACATGCCTGCATACATACATACCTAATTATGTACATGCGTACGTACACACACACACACACATACACATACACACACACACACACACACACACACACACACACACACACACACATATATATATATATATATATATATATATATATATATATATATATATATATATATATATATATATATATATATATATATATATGTAGTCCTAATATTATCTGCATGTATGTTAGGACCAGCAGTTGCAAAACAGAGCTGATGTTTTGCGCCGCTCCTTATTTAGCGTTGATAGAAACTGGCGTGATAAAAATTTCGGAATGAAGTTCTTGTGTTTCAGGGTGCTGCTGTGTTTTGGCAATTTCGCAGTCCTTCGACTCTGAGGGTGGACGAAGCGTTCAGAGAACTTCTCGAGTGCCCTGTGTTGCTTGGAACCCAGTGGGGTACGTATAAGATATGTGTAAGGTCCTAACGCTCGTCCACAGGCTACTAAAGGGAGGCATACTTAGTGATACAGGTGTGCATTAGATGGGTTCATAGTGAAGGCATAAAACTAGGTTACATATAGTTATCGACGAGATCGCTATAAAGTCTCGTTGTCTTGTGGGTCGATATGGGTTTGCCCTGGTCGATTCTAATCAACCGCTTCCAGTTTATACCATCTTCTCTTCTACTGCAGTGTAGTCAATTCTTATCCCATCTAATCTAAACTCGTTACTTCTATAGCACCACGGGGAGGTGAACTTCTCGCTGGGATGATGCCGAAGGCCCCCGCGTCCCTGGGTAATGCAACGACCTTTGGCCAATAGATCCGGGTACGTCTTTACAGGGTTCAGCCCTATATACAAACCTCGTCAACGTTGGGATCGTTATGTTATGTTGGGATCGGCAACATAAAATAATATTTACTGAAAAATCCAGAATTCATCTCTAAACATTAAAAGTAAATTGTGTAATATCGGCCTAGATAAAATTGTTTCATAACTAGACATTTGGACTTCATATCTGCGGAACGGCTAGCTATCATTGCAAACTAAATTGCCCTGACAGTTACAAATATTCGATAACTAGAGTTAACAATTTGTAATGTACTGTATACCCCGGAAAATCTCATCGCCACACAAACGTTGCATCAGGGATATCAGCTTATTTACTGCCGCCATATCAAGTCTACAAGAGCCAGGTTGTTCGTTCAGTTTCGGTGTCAGGTCAGAATCCGGGAAGGTCAGGTCGAATGATAAGCGTGTTGCTAAGGTAGAAGGGAATTACGATGGCAACGGTGGTCGTAGGATTTATCCATCACCAATAGGACAGACTACTTCAAATGAGTGCGGCACGGTGGTCTATTGGTAACTCTTTGGATCATGCGGTCGCGGGTTCGACTCCGTGTAACGACTGTTTGCCCACACCGTGTCTCTGTCACCAAGCAGTATAATTTGGTACCGGCGTAAGCTGGGATGTAAACGGCAAATCCTGCAATACGTTGGCCCCGTGTCGGCTTAAAGGCCTAAAGAAAAGGAAATAATTGGGATATGGGACATGCTTTACTTTACTTTACTTACTTCAAATGTACTGCGTATTTGTAGCGTTAGTAGGCCTGAAGAGCAGCCACGAGGCCAAACTAAGACTGCTGGACAGAGAGATCCAAAAACAGTCGTACATGTATAACTGTGCTTGTTATTTTAGTCGTAAAAGTACCGTTGCTGCACCCTGGTCTCGAGGTCCTGAATTTCTAAGGATAGAACACAGCCGTAAATCACCAGATGAACGCCGATGAAGACCGTGCGTGTGAATACATTCGCCTAAATTCATTCACTGGACACGGTGTGAATAGTACACGTCGTTCAAATACAAGACCACTGTTCCGACATTTTTAACATTGTTCTAGACAGAATTATTAAATATTATTTCTGCATTTATTAAGCGCCACTATCTAGTGACTAAGCATCACTCCAAGGTGCTGAGCAAGTGTGAGTGAAGAGCTTGGTAAAGGTCCTACACAGTAACCCCCTCAGAAGAGGCTGGAACCCTTATTCTCTAACAAGCAGAGCACTGTAACCGTATAGGCTACCGAGCCCCTAACGAAGACCAATGTTCTAATAACAAGACTAATATAGGCCTAGTTGTGGAATGTAGTTATGGTGAAAAGATTCTAGAATTAGATTAATTGTCATCGGAAAGATTATAAACACAGCAGAGGTCAAATAAAGGTCATTTGCTAAAATTATGGCACTTATTGAACAGTCACCGCTACAAAACTACGAAATCTGAGTTAAAATGAAACCTTGTGAAAACAACCGTCTTAGTGAGCATCTCGCGAGTTTTTCATCGATGGATCGTCTACTTCGAACAGAATCGACGCTGATTCTGGTTCATCGCGTTCACGGATGGAGAATCAGGTGCTTGACCTTGTTCTGGTTGAGTGAAACGATTGTTCTACACGTATCGGATTGGTTCTTGGACGAGACCTCTAACGATGGTAATCGTAATCGTAAACTCATCGCCCAATGAAAGCTAAGTTGCGGGAACCAGCTTATTCACAGGTGCTCAGTCAAAACAAAATCGATAGACGGAAAGGGTTTGGTTCCAGGTCAAGCAACAGGCAGGCAGACAGTCAGACGGCTATGGTGGATGGTGTTTGGAATTGAACCGGAAAGTGAGATAAGGGGAAGAGGAAGAATCAGCATAGTACCTGTGGAAGAGGATTGTTTTCAGTTTTGAGGGAAAGACCAGCGTAGAGACTGCAAGAGGTGAAGTGCTGGTGAGTTCGTATGATGGGTCAGATAACGATGACACATTTTCGGAAGGTTTCTTGTAATATCGCCCTGCAGACATCCGTCGTCTGAATTAGTTGGTCGGCATTTCTAATGGATCTTTCAGTGGATCAATGATCGATCGTCTGAGGATGATCTAAGAAATCGCCAGACCCCTGACTGCCTTATTTTGCTTCTATGTTTCCAGATCTTTGTAAGACTAGTCGTCTGAATCGTTCCGGTTGCCTTGTGTCTGATCTGACAAGCTTCCATTGGCAGAAGCACGGTCTTGCGCCGAGCGGAACCATACGGACAGCAGTTGCGGAACAAACGGAACAGCTGTCGTCGGAACCTCTGGCCGAACAGGTAGTAGGGAATGACGTTTATGGCCGAGTTGAGAGTAATGAGGAAGTTTCCAACGACGTTCAGGGCGTGCAGTCCGAGGTTCTTGAAGGCCGTTGGGTCGTCGACAAAGGCCGATAGGATGCTCGAGATGAAAGCCGGTGTCTGGCAGACGAAGAAGACGAAGATGACCCCGATCAGCATGACGGTCGTGTCGTTTCTCAACCGCAAGGTGGCGCTCGTCTTCTTGAGCCCTCTGGCGGACATGCGGACGTTGTGAACTAGGAAGGCGTTGAGGATGATGAGGAGGAACAGAGGAAGGACGTTGACGAAGACGAGGTAGAAGCAGGAGTGGTAAAGCTGACGGAAGAGGCGCGACCGACCGATCCAGGTCAAGTCGCAGGTCACGCGCAGGGTTCCGAAGATCGGGTGGCGAACGAAGACAGTCTGGTACTCGAAGAACTTGGGCAGGTTGAAAAGGGTGCTGCTGAGACAGAGACCAACGACGACACGTCTCGCTCGACTGACCGTGCAGAAGGCATCCGCCTGGAATGGTTTGCAAATGGCGATGTATCTATAATGAAAAGAGAAACGGCCACTGTAATCCTAATTAATTGAATATTTGATTACGCGTCTATTTATTGCGATGAAATCAAAAACAGTAAAAATAGTGGAGATTGATTCAGATGAGATGGGTACCAATCCAACAGTGATTGATTGAGTAATTTGATTGACTGTGTAATGTATGGCAGAAAATAATCTCCTTACAGATCGATCGATCTTCCTCTAACTGAATAATTGATCGATTCAATAAATGAAAAAGGAATCATAAAGCAAATATATCCAATGAGATCGGTGCAAGCAGAAGAAGCGAGAAAGACAGAGATGCAAACAAGTGTAAATGTAAAAATGTAAATGGACACGTTTTTCTATAACGACCGTATAGCCTCGACCCTCCTCACTTTGCAATGAATTGATGGGGCGAGATCCTTCATCATCGCTACCCCTTTGAATGGGCGCCACATCATTTAAGGCCCCTATGCACGGACCGTGCTAGCCCGAGATTCAAATCTCTAAATATAGCCTCTATCGATATACCGGCATCCTCACGCACAGAGGCGCCTTGATGTACGCTTTTACCAACGAAGCTAACTACAGACAGACAGGACAAACGCCAACCAGCCTCCCACCCGGCCAGTGGGTCAGCGAGCCAGCCAAACACTTAATCGGCCAAGGACAAGGCAAGCGGAACTGTTGACATAATCGCATATCATAGCTAATTGCCACTGCAGTACAAGTAATCACTGGTCGAGCCATCAGCACGATGCATAGGTCAGATCAAAGCACAAGATCCATTCATACTTCGCACGATCACAGCCATCAGAACTGCGAGGCTAATCCAGCCAGCGAATGATTGCCCATAGTCACGCGAACCTGATCCCCGGCCGACAGGTGAGAACATTCCGAACGATGCTGTGCTTGTGACGATTCCTGTCTATTTGAAACCATGTGACAGTTAACACTTCTATCCTATGCGGTTGTTAATGCTGTTAAATAATCTCCGTTCTATCCGACGATGTATATTATTAGACCAGTAGCATTGAAAGCAGTGCTCAACTAGGCTTCTATCATGTGTAATAAGAGTAAAAGGCCAATTCATGCCGGTTATTATCAGACAAAGACAACAACGATGAAATATATTGTAACAATAATAAAAACAATAATAATAATAATAATAATAACAATAGTAGTAGTAGTAGCAGCAGCAGCAGTAGTAGTAATGTTAATCATCATTACAAAGTAACATATAATTATAAATCTAATGACTTCTATAGCGCCGTCATCGCAATGCGACAGGCATCAATCAATGTGCTTTCCGAGGCATGACTTCCGATGTGGCTGTGGACGAGCGGCCTCATTTTCCAGACACCCTTTGACAGATCCTAGGATAATTTTTTGTTCCTGACGAATTACACTTACCTCGGGTAAAACTTTATAATTACAATTATTAAGGCCTATTACTGTGTATTATTATATCTTTTATTTTCATCATCATCGTAATCATTGTCAGATCATCGTCTATTTTCATTATCATTAAAAGTACAAATTCATTCATTTTGCCATATTAGAGAATGTCTACAGAATGTCTTTCTTTTGTACTGAAGTCATTTCCTCTTTAACTGGTATTAATTTCCTGGCTATGCAAAAACTCTATGGAATGATCTGCTCTGAGGAAGCCCTTCACTTCCCCATTTCCTCTCTCATCATACCATCACTCGCATGGTCTTAATGTCTTATTATAATTGTAATCAGAAATTTATATAGCGACTCTTCAAGAAAAATTCATCACAGGCCCTCTCTACGCTACCCTAAATGCTGCTGAAGTCAAAAAGTATAACAGTAAGCAAACAGTGCTCAGGTGACTATAAAAGTTACAAGTGGCGAGCTTCTACACAAATGCAGAGCCCAACCAACGGACTTCCATCCAGTGTTGATAGATGACATTTAAAATTGGGAATTCCTGACCGCATTACATCTTGCATTCTTTCACTGGCTACAGAAAACTGGGCTTCTGACTATTTTTACACTCTACAGAGATCAACAACGCGATAAAAACAATCCAGAGCGATGTCAGACTGACCGTCCGATAGTCGTCAGCCGACCTCTGCGATAGTACAGAGACCTGGAAATGAAACGGGGCCACACGACATCACAACAGTTCACATGAGGACAGGATTCGGTTACGCGCTGACGACTGGCTCTGACATCCGGAACTAAAGGCGAGACTCATCTGTTTCAAATTCGTGCCCATCGCAGCCTAAATTCTGATTTCTCTGACCTGTCGGAATTCGACACGGCTTCTCTCTGACGTACTATGATTTTTGATTCCGTGTCTTGATTTGGAGGCGAACACTGATTGATGCCTAACACTTTGCGATGACGGCGCTATAGGTTCGATTAGATTAGATAAGATTTGATGATGTCCATGGTATTACAAAAAGAGTTAGATTTCTCATCGCATTTTGTTCAAGTCGATATTATAAGGGCATAATTGATCGTGTAGAAAAAAGCATAATCGCCCATTCATTCAGTATTAATAATCGTAATCGTAAGCTTGAGATTTATAACAGCGCCCAACGAAAGCTAAGTCGTGGGAACTTGCTTATTCTTAGACGTTCGGTAAATATCGATAGGCAGAAAGGGTTCGGTTCCAGATTAAGGGACAAGAGTCAAGCAGGGCTTTTTCTCAGCACAGGAAGCAACATAAATCTGACGGTGCCTGGGCTTTAAAAATTCCTCGTTTGGGCCTCTTGTGAATTTATATGGACACAGTAGATCGAGAGAAGGGTAGGGAGACAGACAATGAATGAAGGAGGAGGAGGAGGAGGAGGAGGAGGAGGAGGAGGAGGAGGAGGAGGAATTGAAGACGTTACCTGTCGACTGTAAAAGCCAGAGTCAGCCAGATGGAGACGACATGGAGAGTGAAGGCAATCGGGTAGACATATCTGAAGATGTAGGGGTAGAATTCTGCCGGGTCCCATTTCCATTCGGCCTCCCCAGCGGTTGGCGTTCTCAGGTCCTTCGTGGCCAGAAGGAGAAAGCAGAAGAGGAACGCCGTGTCCGACAGAGCTAGAGCCGATAGATAAGTGTAAGTCGACGACTGGAAGGATCGATTCGTCAGGACAAACAGAGATACGATGTTACCCAGAGTTCCCAAACAGGAAACCGTTATTCCGCCGATGCCGATCAAGTAGTGCGAAATGAGGTCACGGTAGTACTGCGCTTCATCACTTCCGGTTACCGCTGTGTCTACGCACATCACTGACCCCAGACCGGATGTTTCGGCGCTGAGATTTTCGGTTCGGTTCCGGTTGCGTCCACGACAAGAGTCCAACAGGAAATCCATGACGTATTTCCGGTGTATTCAAAATGTGCCTCTGTTGGAGATGACTTAGTCGCTATTGCAAGTTACCTAAAAACTTTATGAAATAAAACTTCTACTAAGTGAACTCTGAATCGTAATTAGGCTATAGATCGTAATGTAGGTGTTATGTACTACAGATGGAATGTAAAAGGATGTTATCAGGTGTCGTCCTGAACGCCAGGCGAAATTTCTACAGAAAACTCTTTCCTGTGTCAAAGTTCCTATCGTGTCTTTTCCGCAGAATTTAGTGATTTTTTGGACTCGGTTCGGCAGCTCAGTGCAATCGACTTCCTGTTAGAAGCTGATTACCCAATATGCTGTCAACTTCCTCTAAAAGCCTTACCCACAGTGCAATCGATTTCCTGTTAGAAGCTTATTACCAATATTGCAATCGATTTCCTTCCCGACGAAGATTACCCACAATACAACTAGGTTAAATATAAACGCTATCTACCCACAATGCACCCGACTTCCTCTTAGTCGCTAATTGCCTACGGTGCAGCTGACTTTTGTCCAAGAATCTCCGCAACTGTAGCTGCTGGTGCTGCAGCTGCTGCTGATATTGATGATGATAATGACCCAACTGTATCTCTGTGGTCAAAGTCCTATAGATGATAGGCCTGTTGTTCTATGACCATCATACGCATGCGCCGCCAGATGTGACATGCGCGCTCAGTCTAACTGACCACAAAGCTGAGCAACACGCATGCGTTGAGCTGCTCTCAATTCCTACGAAAAAAGGAACGCTGTCATGCACATGCCACGCATCAGCAGATGCCCACAGTCTGACTGCGCCGGACAGTCGCTCTTCTACTCAGCCTCGGTTGTTTATTCCCGTCGTGTAAACGTAAATGTAACTGTACACGTTTTTCTATAGCGACCGTATGGCCTCGACCCTGCTCAGTTTTTCAATGGATTAATCGGGTGAGATCCTTCACCACCGGTGCTCTTTCGAATGGGCGCCACACCATTTGAGGCCCCCGTGTACAGACCGTGTGACTTGACGCTATTCAGTGCCGTGTGAGGTATGCTTTAATATGTGATTAACTGTGATGTAATGAAGAGTAACGAGTGGAACTGTGATGTGACGTGGCATTGTGTTATGGCGTGATGTTTGATCTCGATGGACTCAAGTGTATCAACGTACGCTCTAATCGGAAAAGCAAACTCTTACACTAGACTAATTCTCCGAATATATTTGAAATTTAGATGCAACTAAAACTGTTTCAATCGTGACTACATTGACAGCTGGGATTTACATTCAAAATTATGTACAGTTCATGGTAATAAAAGTCAGCGACGTCATTAAAAAATCTCTTGGAAAACGGCGTTAAACGAAGATGACACAACGGTTATGCGTTTTCTGCGACAAAAGTAAAATGCATGGAGCAAAACATTTATAATATAAATAATAGTTCAAATATTGTTAATTTAAATCTGTAATCACTGAACTAAATTGTAAATAGTAGTTCAAATATTGCTCAATTAAATTTGTAATCATTATACTAAATTCTTTTAGTTTGAATTAAACTCAAATAAATATTTCTATAAGTTATTGGAATAGGCTAGTTCTAGGGGTTAGTTTATCCTGTTCACAGAGTAATATAATACACAATCACACCTGCATATAAATGTACATGTGCACTTAGCCCTACACATAAACATACATAGTAATACACATACACATGCATTTGCATATCATTACGGTAAGCTGATGAATACTGATGCTGAAGCAGTGTCCTATTATAGTTTCTGCCATTGAACTTTGGCACTGCGTTTTATTAGACCCTTCTACTTGGGAAACATTATAGGGGGAAATTTCACTCTTTCCGCTCAAGCCAAAGAAGCCCAGTTCTTCAGTAGGGCTACTTGATTATTCCTTTAGTGGCGGATGTGACGTATGCTGCACAGTTTCGGTCAGATGACGTCACGTTCGCTATGCTTTTATATGCTTTTATACTATGCATTGTTGATTGCAGTTATTCGTCGCTGCGTTGAGGGTTCAAACCCCAACGCATCACCTGGAATTAGTAATATCCTGATGGGCGTCGCAGACCCTGAACATTGGGAAGACAAATGTTTCGGCGACAGGACTTCTGATGACTTTCATGACAACTAGATGCCTGCAGGCAAGGCCAGTGGAAGAGCAACTCAGGACCGGGAAAAACATTTTTCGAAAAATATTGTGATTGGTTCACGTGACCAGGACGCGGAAATTTGTTTCTAAAAATAGAACTTTGCTACATAGCTAAACTGCTTGCTTCGTTCGTCAGCGTCATAATTACGATTACATAATTACTGACCGATTGAGCGACTGTTGGACTTTAGTGTTTCAATTTTTTTCCACTAACAAAAATTTTGTATTCTGTCAAAATTTTGCTATGGAGGCAGCAGGATATTTTAAAATTCTCGTCATTATGCTGTGCTAAAAGTGGTCGGAATCGTCATCTCCCGGAACAATCTGACCCAGAATGGTACGGGGGCTGCTTCGTTCCCTAGGGACTAATTTCCCTCAACTCGGGGCCAAGGACCTACACGTTCTTCCAGGTGAAACCGCTTTTGCTTGTAGGAGCTTCCGGTTGGAGTGCAAGAACAGGAAGCACATCAATTTATTTCTTAAGCTGCAGCTTGTGTGACACCTATTTAATCTCCTGCGCTGAGAATCGAAACCTGGACGCAGCGGTGAAGGGTCTCACTGTTAGCCCAGATGGCTTAAAGTAGAATAAATGGTTCTACTTAACGCCAGACCTCATTAATTTATCAACTGATAATTTTAAACAATTACTATATGTCTACTTATTAGGCTACTTTTCCCCGGGTGAGTCTGGATATTAGCTCGAAGCGCAGGAAACTAGGTGCATTATGGATGAAGATGCCTGAGCAAATGTCCTGAGCTGCAGAACTGCTGGAGAAAAGGGTAAAACACTAGCCTACTAATTAGGTACACAAATTTAATCTTCAAATGTCGAGAATCGAAGCTCGTGACCCTATATTCAAATATCTTTTGTGTAGACATGATGGACGTCACTGCTTAGGAAAACACGCAGAAAGCGAAAGCTTCTTACTTATCTTCACCGAGTTCTACATCTTTGCCTCAATTTTTAATATATTTCCTCCTAAAGCTAAGACTAATCGTTTGATCTAACTCTTCCAGGATGCTCCCGAAATGGATTTTAATCAGTTACTCTAAGCTGCTCATATCTGCTCCTGCAATACAACAAAAATCACATTTTCTAAATCGCTATAGTTTCTTTAAAATGCTCAAAAATCACGTTATCTAATCTTCTAATATACATTTTAGTCACTTGTATTAAATTTCTCAATTGTCCTCTAAAACCTACCAAAACCTTTACATGTTGCTTACAGCGCTGCTGTATACCCATTGCCCAAGCAACATTTTCTCTCTGTAACTCCACACCACTTTCTTTCTTTTGATGAATGCAAATATGTTACATTACGTCACGATTGCCAAAAAGAGTTTACTTTTTAGCAGTTTGGTTCATTTGTGACGCTCCTGAGGCTTCTTACTTAATGGACTACACTTGCAGAGCCAACCCCCCATTTGCTTCTTCGGCACTCCGGCTCTTATTAGCCTATTCTTAACTTAAGAATGTTTATTAGGTAGGCAGACGGGCAGAGAAAGACTACTAAGTGTAAAATAAGCAAAATGAAAACTGTTCTGTCAGCTTTTCTGTTTTTTTGTCGATCGTTTTTTCTTCGTCTGTTGAAAGGACATCGTTTTCAGAAGCGGAAGACAACCAGCGCAAATGATCCCGACGTACTCTGCTCCGGCAGCCGATCGGTTATTTCCGGTTCCTTTCTGGCGCCGAATGTCCCACCGATCATCAATTATGTAGCGATGCTGTTACGACAGTCCTTCGTGTGACTTGCGCATTGGCCAGACCGGAGACAAGACTCAGACCACGGTGTTCTTGGATCGGTTCAAGGTTCAGAAGTCACTAAGCGAAGGCTACGTGGGTCTTCATTCCGTGCGAGGGTCGGTTGGGGTCAACGGGAGCAGCTCGTAGTTGGACGTCTGTAGTTCTTCGTCCTCCCAGTCTGGGTGGGGGTGGTTCTGACTGGGGCCACCTCTGACATCCACGGGGGTCTGGTTCAACAGGGCGCCTCCCTGGTATCCGCTGGACGGCGTGGGTCGGCCCTCTGCAACGACCTCCGTCGTTCGCCCTCCTGACTCCGGCGCCACCCTGGAAATCTTCCGCTGGCCATTTTGACAGATCATGTGACTCTGTTGATCTACCACGTGACCCCGTTGACTAATGACGTGATTCTGTTGCCAGATCACGTGGCTTTGTTGTCCCGTTGTAGAAACCTGCTTGCCGACCACGTGACTGTTTTTGCCCGTCGCGAGATTCTGCTGGCCAATGACGTCGAACGCCTGACCAAAGTCATGGGCTGCTTCTGCGCAGCTGCTGTGACCTCCGTTGGGTCGTGGAGTGTACGATCCATTGTAGGGGCGACGAGCATCCATCTCGCAGACGGCCGAGTACTTGGGTGGAGCATCCTTTTCGTCGTATGGAGGGGGGTTTGACGACCCTGAAAAGACAACAGTCACTTTTAGATGAGGAGAAATACCAAAGTCACTTTAATTAGATTGTCTTTTGTGATTGCTTGACTGTTTTATAAAATCTTTGTTTACTTTGTTATGATTAATGTTTGTGTGTTTGTCCACGCCTACGATTCCTCGCTCAGCCGGCTCAGCCGAAGGACATATGGCGTGTTAAAAATGCATTACTTAATTACTTACTTGCTTATCTTTTGGTGACCCTAATAAAAAATGTTCAACGCTACCAGCTCTCGCACTTAGCCTGCTTGTCTAAAAACAACAAACGCACGTACGACGATTGACTGACTCATTGACTGACTGTGGGATTGGTTTCGGCGAGTGAGCTTCTTCTATATTAAATCTCTCATTAATTATCTTTAAACCTAAATTTCTGTATTTTGATTCAAAGCCCCGGTTTCAATCCATGTTCGTGGATTATGGATTTGATTTTGGGTCGGTTGATAAACTTTTCACCTGGCTATCGACTTTCAAAACTTAGCAGATGAGATCAAGGTAAGGTTAAAGCGTCTTCTTTGCGCTTCAGCCGAAACCTCCATCAGTCAGAAGAACGCAGACGACTTCTGTGCAATTGATGGTAGTTCTATTAGCTAAGACAAACTGCGGATGCAGAGAACAGAAGCGATCCATATATGGATCTGAAAGGCAGGTTAGGTGTCTTCGAATGACAGAAGAAACGTATGACAACGCACTCAGATATATTTCTGACGAGGTGGAGACGGAAGGCGCAGGCATTTCATAGCGAATAGGGGTCGTTGCCCCCAGGTGCCAATCTATGGAATCCGTTGAACGATCTGAAACAAGCAGGTCAAAAATACTTAAAGAATCATATACTTTTATATACATATATAAACATATATATATATATCCACCACAAGAGCGTGACAATGAGGAAGGAAGGTAAAACTACTGACTGACTGACTGACAGACTGACTGACCGAGTGACTAAATTAATGAATGAATTAATTAATTAATTTAGTAATTAACGACCTTGGAAACGGGATTTTCGGCGTTTGTAGATGACGCAGCAGGGACAGCAGTAACAGGAAGCGACGAGTAGCAATGTCAAGGTCAATATCGTTGCAACAGTCAGACCAGCAAACAACGGACCTCTGCAAACAAGAGACACTTGACAACAGACTGAGCAACCACTACCAATAGAAATAGAAAGCAACTCATATTACGCCATATTCTATCTGCTACCACCGTATCTCTGTCTGTCTCTGCCTTCACTGCCTCTCTCTCGGTCTTTCTCTTGCAGTCTGTCTCTCTTTCTTTCGGTCTCTCTCTTTGTTTCTTTGTTTCTCTCTCTCTCTCTCTCTCTCTCTCTCTCTCTCTCTCACACACACACACACACCTCTTTTTATGTCTCTCAGTCTCTGCCGCTCTGCCTTCCTCTATGCCTCTCCTTTGCAATCACTCTGTCTTGTCTCTTTCTCCATCTCTGTCTGTCTGTCTGTCTCTCTCTGTCTCTCTCTCTCTCATATACACATACATGCACACGCACGGGTAACAATTCTAAACAATGCCAGACTGACAATCTCTAGGTTACGGAAGCAGTGTCGTCTAATATTAGACCAGATGAGATGATTTATTACGCGATATTAGAACCTAAAAGTAATTGTGATCGTTAATAGTACTCACGACTCGTATGTAAAGTATAAACGCAGCCAGATATACGGTAATTTCATCATCTTGATTTATATTCTCATAGATAAATATCACTGACTATAATAATATTACATAGTATATGTATTGTATATATGTATATTTCTATATATATATATGTGTGTGTATGTGTATATGCATTTATATAATATAAACATATCGTATGCATACATATGTGTTACTAAATGCGCAGACGTTGTTTTGTATACGTGGCATTTGAATGCAGCTAATAAGCTGCATATGTTCGTGTTTGGAGATTTGTTTGTCGTGACTGCATTTCGATCGATTGTCTGGCGTCGTCGCGACAGTCTGTCTCTCGGGTATCGAACCGGCGACCAGAAGGCAGACGGCATTTCGTGACCTGTACCCTGCTTGATATCTTATACCTCAGTTATCATCCTGCTACGACTAGTATTCCAGTTGGTCCCCTTGGACTTTGTCTCTCCCTCTGGAGAGCAAGTCAAGAACTGCGATTGACCTAATTAGTTTGAGGAATAACGCTATGCGATTGACTTATTTTGACTGAAGATTGACGTACTGCTATTGACCTATTTTGACTGAGGAATAATTTGCGATTGACCTATTTTGACTGAGGATAAACGTACTGTAACTGACCTATTTAAACTGCTAAATGACGTAAGCCTGCGTTTGACCAGTCTGTTAGACCGAGGATTCACACACACACACACACACACACACACACACACACACACACACACACACACACACACACACACACACACACACACACACACACACACACACACACACGCACACACATACACACACACACACACACACACACACTGCGTATCCATGGTCTGTTTCACTACTGCTCCGAGCATACTCGGAGTTTTCTACGAGTATATTACGTTTCGACGTGGGACAAGAGATGGCAGAACAGGCAGAGAAAGCAGACTATAGTCGTGAAGCACACATGGGTTGTTTATAAAGTAGAAAACGGTGGTTAGAAGTAATTCGATTTAACGAAGAGAGCTGTTATTTATGTGAAAGCTCGTGGCATACATGCGACCGTAATACAGATAAGGGAACTTCGAATAATACAATGCATCATAATCGCCAGTAAAAACCATTTTCACACTTGTTAAACACTTCTATATATGTGAGGGCAAAGGGCTGCTCAGCTTGAGGCGCATATATGAACAAAGCAAGCCATCGACAGGCCATATTCTTTAACTCTTAGCTTACGTTGGTTCTCGTATATCGACACCGAAAGGATGGAGGGCTGACTAGGCACCAGATAGGGTGGTACTCCACGAACTTTCACACATTTGCTCAACTCTACTGCGCTTGTAATTATCAGTGTCTCATATTCATAACTCCAACTTTGGGTCTTATTAATGTGGTTGATACCACAATGTAGCCATACTATAACTATGTTAGTGTTGCAGGTAGGCTCCTACTTATTACTTATTAGGCCTATAGGTTTTAGTGCTTAATCTTTATCTGCCTACCCTAGCGAGTGTATCAGAAGAGCTCTGTTGACTATGGCGCCATCTGGCGAATGTAGCCAAGTTATGAAGGACCTGCTTACTGCGATTGGAACCCATTGGCGGCGTCCGACTGTGTCTCCCTCTGGCGAGGACAACAGTAACGATGGTTTTCGGGGCCGCAGCAGTAGACCTGGTCAGGGCGGCCCCATTTGGGGCACGAGAAGCCGTTGTTCCATTGGCCATGCTTGTCTGTGTAGCCCGAACAGTATTCAGTGGTGCTATCTGGCGACAGAAACACACAAAAAGAACCTCATAGTCATCCTCAGTATAACCATAGACAGACGTACAGATTACAGATATACAGGCATACAGACAGGCATACAGCACCGAGACAGACAGTCAGACACAAACAGACACATAGGCACACAAACAGACAGAGGGAACCCGTGTGGCAAAGGCAGATAAAATAATGTGAAGGGCATTGTGTTTCCACTGTCTGCTTAACAGATACTGTATTATTCAACTGTGCAAAGTTGCAAACGTCATTTCTGAGGAGATGTTTAAAACAAGAGCAGCTTTTATTGAATTAGCAAGTAAGACCAATCAGATTGCAGCTACAAATTTGGTTTTGGACAGTTACGATGCCAATGATTACGACAGATATAAGAAAAGTCATGATGAGTGTGATGAGGACAATACTGATGATGACGACGACGATGGTGGTGATGAGCAGGGCCGGTCCTGGAGTTCTTAATATCTAGTAAAGTATCCCATATCCTACAAGTGAGATGTAGAGGAGACGCTCGTTTCCTTTTCTTTAGGCACTTGAGGTCTCAAGGTCCTGGACACGGTACCAGTGCATCGCAGGGCTTGCCATGTACTTCCCAGCTTACCCCAGTACCAAATTCTATTGCTTGGTGACAGAGGCACGGTGTGCACAAACAATTTCCCTAGGGTCGTTATACGGAGCCGAACCCGCGACCGCATGATCCTTGACCAAACGCGTTACCGATAGACCATCGTGTGGCACACTTAAAATCTGGGTGTCGGAAATAAAGCGGAGGTCTTCGCCAATATATTGAAAATTTGCGTCCAGGTGGCTATAAAGAGTAATGACGATGTTTATCTCGAACGAGCTTGTGCGTTCAATGCTCACATTAACTTCGGGACGATATCTCGCAACAGAATAGAAGCCGTATCATTTAAAACCATATAGAAAATAATTATGAAACAAATGTGAATAATAAATCGCCCATCACGAGTGAAGCCGACCCGCATAATCTCGTTATCAGTCTGGGTAGCGGTACCAGACATATTGTCGCCAAACGAAATGTTATGGACAAATAACATGAGCAGAATGCCGTTGATGAAACACGCATCGTATGATTATAGTTGATCGAATTCACTTGATCCTCATTCCAAATAACCAGACGCACATCGGCGGTCAAATCGATAGAAAAATCTAGACGGGCATCAGCCTCGGAGGTGAATGTGTTATCCACTCTACTGAGTTATAGTTTTCATGGTTTAACCTTCTGTCAAGGTCGTGGTCCTATCTCATGTCACTGTCGATCGTTTGGAAAACGCGTCTGACCATTTGGAACAGTCGAGTGCAATGTTCCCTATAAGCTGCCCAGCAGTTTTATGGCTCCGCGCAGCGCATAAAATTTTCCGAACAATATAAAGTCGTCAAAAAAGTCTTTCCGGGGAGCAAGTCCAGAAAACGGCGCATTGAATTTTAGACTTAGAGGGAACTTAGGTCGAATTGCCTGGCTTTTTCTCCTCCCTTCCGCAAGCATTTTAAGACCATTCTATTCCCCAATGGTTCTGGATTATCGGGCCGGGAGCGCCTCTGATTAGATTATCTTGAAGTGGCGCTTTATAAAATCTTGATTACGATTCTTCGCTTGTTTCTCCTCCACGATCCGCAGTGCACATGGGTACGCATTCATTGCGTCCTACAACTACAGCTACAACATCTGCTTCAGATGTAGAAGTTAAGCAGTGCATGCTTTCTCCTACACGAATTCGTCAGTCAGCTGATCATTTTCCCTATGAAGCTCTGTAATTCGTTTTTTGTAATTGTAGTTGTAATTTAAGATTATAAATCGCCTCTTAGAGAATAAACTCAACTGAGGCGCTCGTTGGCGGAAGGATTCCTTCCAGTAGTTCAAAAGTAGTGCGCAAATGTTCTTCACTAGCTGAGGAAACGGGGATTGTATTCTCTTGTTTATGGTGTCACGACAATTCGTCTACAGACATTTCGCCGACCGACATTTCGCCCTATGACGCAATATGACGTTTCATCTACAGATTTTTCGTCTACGGGACTATTTCTTTATTTTTAACAGTAAATGTTATTTCTTTGGTAGAAGAACGTGCGTGGACAGCTGTATTTCCGGTGAAAGATACAGGGTGGCGCAATAAAAGTGGGACCGCTTCGTGAAATCTTGTGTAATGTTTATCAAATTATTGGGCGATTTCTTAAACTGAAAATTGTCCTTACTCAGTAATTCGACGTATGACGTACGACGTCACTATTTCGTTAACTTCCGTTCGCCATCTTCATAGTTTACTTCACTTTCAGTTTTTACTTCTTTATAAAATTACAAAGATAACGGCAAATGTCTGTAGACGAAGTGCCGTAGATGAAATGTCTGTGGATGAAACGTCATAGTAGGCGAAATGTCGGTCGGCGAAATGTCTGTAGACGAATTGTCGCGGTACTATTCACTGGCGCGGTGGTCGTTTTAAAATACAGGATCCTTATGCAGTAGTGGTGACTCATTCCACCAACTCTGTCGTTGTGGATATCATGCCCTCTAACGCATACAAGAATAATAGCTACAAATTATAAGAAAAGGATTACATATTATCCTCATAAGCATATACATATATTAAGTATATGCATGGGCATCCTAAACAGCCAGGACACGCAAGCGGACAAGTGGGTAGCTACAGCATTTTGCCTCTGCCAGAAGTAAGACGTCGCGTATCAGTTGCTATCGCCGTCTTCAACGCTAATCTGTAGCCGAAAACACATTGTTTATGTCTATTACCTCACACATAAATTAAAGATGCCGTTCCCTGCATTACATTCACACATAACATAAGGAACAGTATGTGTGTGTGTGTGTATATAAATACACATAATGTAAGGAACCTTATATTAGTGTATATATATAGATGTCTTTTCTCGCAATCTGATTATCGGAAGAGCAAATCTAATGCAGTACCGAAAACCGCCGGCAGAGGTCGAAAGGTGATACGAGGCAGACGATCGATGGCAACAAGCTGGCGCTATACAATTTACTTCTACCGCCGGCGCACAGAATACGAGGAAAGAGGTACTCTGTAAGAAAACATAGGCCTACATGTAGACAACTTTGTCTACATCTTTTGTTGAGCTGATTTTCCTACACTAGTGTGGGTGTTTTGCAACAAAGTGTTGACATGTTTCTGTAACATTAATTGAGCAAAAAATATGCAACAATGAGTGTGGATTCTTAATGCAATATTGTTGTAGATTTATAAATTGTGCTCGTAAAAGAGGCACAAACTGTTGTCAGAATATAGGTTACACATGTTTCAGTATCTTGAATATACTTACGCCCTTATAGGGAACTACAGGGAAAATAGCTATCGTAATCGTAATCGTAATCCCAAGATTTCTGCAGCGCCCAACGAAATCCGCGCCGCGGGAACCAGCTTATTCACAGGCGCTCAGTCAAAACAAAATCGATAGGCAAAAGGGTTCGGTTCCGGGTCAAGATCCAAGAGTCAGGCAGAGAGAGACCGATGTATCGAATATTATTAAACGGCCACCAAGATTCAGCTTCACTTTGGAAGCATTACATTAGAACATTATGGGGTGATACAGAAGTTGCGTATCTGCCGTAATTACTCGTAATCGTAATCGTAAACTCGAGATTTCTACAGCGCCCAACGAAAGCTAAGTCGCGGGAACCAGCTTATTCAAAGGTGGTCAATCAAAACAAAATCGCTAGGCATGAGGTTTAGAAAGAGTTCCAGGTCAAGATCCAAGAGGCAGGCAATCAGTCAGGTGGCTATGGTGAATGATGTTCGAAACCGGAGCGACAAGATAGATAGGTGGAAGAAGATTCAGGATAGGATCTGTGGAAGAGGAGTGTTTTTTTAGTTTTAAGTGAAAGACCTGCGCAGAGATTACAAGGGGTGAAATATTGGTCAGATAACTGTAGTAATTCTGGCGGGAGTTTATTCCTGAGTGATGGGGCAACTATGCCTATAGAGCGATTTCCAAATTTTAAGGATAAAGTGACGGGAGGGAGGAGACCTGTGTACTTCTTTGCGTCCCCCTTGCGGGCGAATTACGTTTCAAATTCAAGTTTGAATCGAAGTGTTATGTAAGACCTCGTTCGTTGAAACTAATTGAAACACTGTTAACTCCAAATTAAATTTCTTAAGTACGGTAATTCTAGAGAAACGGCCGCTTGCAGTTTCCCTACTTATAAAGAATATGGCTACCCCAGATTGCGAAAGAAATTAGAGCGTTTTACGTTACCGGAAGGACACCCAATCAAACTATGACTAATCAATAAGCAACAGACTAACCCAAAGTTTTTAAGATATTTACTTGGTGTCAATACATGAAGATATCGTAGAGCATCACAAAATGGTTTTATGTACTACTGGTACATAAAACTATTGGTATAAACTATTGTTATAAACTATTGGTACAATGAATTAAGAAATCGGGTAAACATAATTCGACAACAACGAATAATTTGATGGCGCTGTGCATGCCATTGTGGGAACCACTTACTGATAACTCACTTATACACTGACCGTCAAGGGACCGACAAAGAGACCGACAGCGCAATCGACGTTATTCCGGGATAAACCCCAGGCAGACTAAAAACAGACACAGATTCATCAACAAATGGCCGACGCCGCAATCGGCATTATTCCAGGCAACAAACAAGAGAAACACTGACCCACTGACCAGTTGACCCACTGACCAGTTGACCCACTGGCCAGTTGACCGATTGACCAACTGACCATTAGAACGAATAACTGAACAAGCGAGCTTGCTAATGAGTGAGTTGAAGAGGGATAGGTACAGAAATTTGGAATGCAGATGTGTAAATTAAAATCGTATAATTTGTCACTAGAGTAGTGAATCAAGATTCAGTTTGCTCCACGTTAAAATGAGTTGATGCAATTCAGCTCCTTGGAATTCGTCTACAGTGGGTTTTCAGATACAGTTAAGTATCTAAAATGCACAGCTTAGACCTGCACTGGTTTCTACAGTGACTGGTTTCTACAGTGACTGGTTTCTACAGTGACTGGTTTCTACAGTGACTGGTTTCTACAGTGACTGGTTTCTACAGTGACCAGCAGCGCATCACGTAGTCAATGTAAGCATATGCTAATGTTAACAGACACAACTGAAGCAGGCGGGGCTTAACTATTCCACCGTCGACCGACTACTGTAGGGAAAAAGTTCAATATTCACGGTTATTATTAGTTATTAATGCAAATTAGGCCTAAGTGTTAATAATGACTATACATATATAACATGAATATATAATGTGAGATGTATTGAACGCATAGGAAGTTATTGAGAATATTGAACATTTATGGAGATCTATGGCGCTTTTCAAACGTAGGTTATGGCTTCCCCTATGTATTCGTCCTGAATGTGTCGTGCGTATGAAACATTATTAAAGTCTAGATATAAGGCTGGCATTCATTACAAATGACACGAACGATGTTTTCATATTATCCGATACAAAGTCTACACTTATGGCTTCGTATTTTGTTTGACTAGAGGCCAATGTATAGACCGACATACAGGCATACGAATAGACAGACACAGCCAGGCTGAGATATAAATATACATACATGCGTACATATTTATTTATCTTCTTTTATTGATTCAAAAAAACGACAACAAGCAACACACAAGTTTAACATGAAACAATGTCAAATTATAGGGAACAAGCGGTAGACCCAGAAGGAACCAGTCCCGCTTGATTAGTTCCACCAATTAATATGCAATACCAATGGCGACTTTGTTGTACATACATTTTAAATCTTAACTACGAAAATTATAAGGTCATAAACATGACCTACAAAAGAGAAAAAAAAAGAAAAATCAATCTTAATTCAGATAAACAGATAACACTTGGTAGTCATCATTCAGAAATATATACATTAATGCACACATACATGTGTACGTGGATGAATACACCGGTTAGAACATAAATACTCATTCAATCATTCAGTCACACACATATATGTTTCAATGTTTTCATGTAAAATTTAATGCATGCAGTAATTCATAGCTGCATGTATGTGAATGGACAGATTGACCAATCGACAGACAACATTACTGTCACTATCATAGCCATTTTCTCCACCACCACCACCACCACCACCACCACCACCACCACCACCACCATATTGAAATAGTTCTTGCGTGCAGTGAATTTACCTAAATATATAATATATAGAATATATAAATGACCTAACCTATCTTAGTCCACATTACTCTAACATACCGTATCTGATCATGCTTCACCGTGTAAAGTATTATAATGTATTGTAGCAAAACAATTATATAGCACCTCTCAAGCACCGCCCAAAAAGCACTGCTTACACGGTTATCTGATCAAAATACGTACAACTTAAGCATTAAATGTATGTTGAGCTGAATTAATTGAAACAGTGCGCATGCTTAACGGAAGATTGTTTAAACAGGAAGACCGATGAGCTCTTAATGATGTGTGAAAACGAGGAACCTACAAATCTCCACTGGCATCAGAGCATTATGTTTATCGATCAGAGGCTGACTCATGTCTGGCCTGACCTTAGATTACCTTGTTTGACCTTATCTACTGCAAGCGCCCCCGACGTAGTTTGTTCTGTAAGCGGAGCTATATAAACCTGCAATACAATACAGTACATTTGACAAGGTCTGGCACTTTCTATAACTGACCAAGACAATTTATTAAGCTAATCTATAGCAGCGGCATCCCACTGCAACCTACTTTCAAAAATAGTGTAGAGATTCGATCTACGCTGAAACACCTAATGTTGAGGTCTGGCTTATCGACAATGTGTAGATTTTTCTGCAACAACTTTTGTATGTGACTCAGCTATCTGCACTAGTCTGTGTATGTATGTATGTATGTATGTATGCATGTATGCATGTATGCATATATGGATATATGTATCTAGACACATTAATATAGCCCCTTTGAAGTACCTCGTAAAAATTTGTGCCTGGTGTTTATCCCTTTTGTCTATATATATATAGTTCGTTTCTGTCTGTTTTTTTGCAAAGAAGATGGATGGATGGATGGATGGATGGATGAATAGATGGGGATGGATGGATAGATGGAGGGTGGATGGATGGATGGATGGATGGATGGATGAACGTACTGGCAAGTGAAGAAGGCCAGACAAGACATAATGAGACACTGAACGAGTGACTGTAGGGTGACTGACAGAATTTGTCTGAACGAATTTGGCAGACAATCAACGAAGTGAGTGAAAAGAGGAAAAGATTGAACGAATAAGTGAGGGAGGAGGGAGGGAGGTAGAGGGAGCGAGAGGGAGGGAGGGAAGTAGGGAAAGAGGGATACGCGTGAAGGCAGAATTGTGTTTGATCGATGGAATTAGCAGACATTAATTAAAGGCAGAATCTGTTGCAACCGACGAACGAAGTGTGACGGTCACGGACGCAATATTGACTCAGAGCCTCGAATTAGCTCAGATACAGCCTGAGAAACAGCTAAGATTAATGGAGGAGGTGACCAAAGACATATATACATATCCATAATACGTTGACAAAATGCGATAATCCGATACAAGGAGAGAGACAGACACAGAGAGAGAGAGAGAGAGAGAGAGAGAGAGAGAGAGAGAGAGAGATGTGAAAAAGAACGTAAGATAGAGCAAGAAAGATGAGATAAAGAGCGAGGGTTATCGGAGAAAAATATCCATATGCATGTTTAGACAGCTTCCCGTAATGAAACAGATAAATACAATGATGCACACTAACACACTATAAGTTGAATCAGAATAAGTGAGCGAGGGAATGAATAAGTGTGAGTGAAGCAGTGAGAGAAAGAGAGGGAAAGATATTAAGAGATTGAGAAAGGACCAATGTGTTTGAATGAGAGAGATAGAGGTAGAGATAGATAGATGGATAGATAGACAGAGAGAAAGAGAGAGCTAGAAAGAGAGAGAGAGAGAGAGAGAGAGAGAGAGAGAGAGAGAGAGAGAGAGAGATGAACGACTGGGAGTAAGGACGAGCGAGGTGTTGTTGGGTGTTTTTAGAGACGCGTTGAGTGAGTGTAACTGAGGCGGAGGCTGCGAGTATAGAACCGGAGAATAAAAAGAAGCATCGATTTATCCTCCATCAACCAGCCGCAGCAACAGCAGCAACAGCGTCCATCTTCGCCAGCGAACAACTACACGTCGACACACAATGAGGGCAAGAATTAGTGAACAGAGAAAGGAGACGGACAGGAAGAGACGTAGACAGCAGTGAAAAGGATGAGCAGATATATGGACGGATAGACAGAGAGATACAGAGGGAGACAAAGAGACAGACAGAGAGAAAGAGATGGAGAAAGAGACAAGACAGACACTGGGAGACAAAGAGACAGTGAGTGCAAAGGAGAGGCATAGAGGACGGCAGAGCGCCAGAGACTGAGAGAGCGACAAAAAAGAAAGAGAGGGGCGAGAGAGAGAGAGAGAGAGAGAGAGAGAGAGAGAGAGAGAGAGAGAGAGAGAAGAAACTTAGGAAGATGAAGAGAGCCGTGGAAACATTGGCGACTGTACGGGGGGAGCAGTGTCCCGCAAACGGAGTGTCTGGCCCTTCTGTTGGCCCCAAAACGAGTTTCTGGTTAGACTGGAATATTTTGATTAGGGAATACAATCATAAAAGATGTCAAGAAATCTTTTTTTTCTATCCTTGTTGTTGAAAGCATATTAGGTCAAGGAACAATTGGAACATTCTGCGTGAACGTCATCATTGGTCCCCATCTTACCATCTCAAATTTTGATGATTTTTGACCAGTTTTTAGGCAAACATGTCTCATTAGGGCCCGCAGAGTTTCGGATTTTAATACCTAATAGTTTATGAGAAATGAAGCTTACAGCATACTTACATATGGTTGCCCGATTTTCAGTGCCTTGGCTAATGCACTGAATTTCTTAATATATTTCATGCATTGTATTTCAGCATCTACTTCATGGACAAGTGTGAAACTGTCCAATTAGCTTCAGTTTGTCATATTGTTTCAGGTAATGTAAAATATTTATGATAGCTCAATCTTACATATTTTTACATGATATATGCATATCAATCATGCTACTTTGTCAATATTTACCAAAATTCCATAGCTAGTTCTGCATGAAATAGCACCAGTAATCAAGCTGCTTCAAACGTCCGACCGCATCAATCTTCAGGCGCAAAAATATTAGAATAAGGCCAGTGCAGCACGATTAAAGACAAACGATGCCAAAGAGAATTCCTGTGTCGGCCAATAATCCATTAAGCGACGCAGATTCTAGTGTAGACTCAACAGCATCGAGACAGACAGAGGGAATCTTTCTCGAAAAGATGTTTACGGAGGCAATTTTCATGGAAAGTTTTCGGCTAAATGTTCAACATTCGTATGGAATTTAGAAGGAAAGATATTGCTAGATATAGTTGTATATTGATAAGATAAGATATAGGTGTATATTGATAAGATATTGCTAGATATACTTGTCATAGAGAATGCTTCAGATGTTGACAGAAGGAATGTTCTTTTAATGTATATTTGTGAGAGGCAAAATATTTTCACGTAGTCCCGGTTCTGGGTAGATATTGCTAGAATGTATAGTTGAGCAACTTTCCCCTATACAAGGTAAAGATATAAAGTAAAAGATATAAGGTAACAGTGTAAGATGAAGTCACAGCTGTATGAGGTAAAAATACACATGTAAATTAAGATATAAGATAGAGTTATACGGTAAAGATATAACGTAAGATATAAAGCAATAATATACAGTAAGGTAACACTTGCTTATATGCACCTATACAGAAAATCCTCAGAAGTTACGTCGAGGGGCCAAACACGACGATCTCAATACAACGACGGGTCACCTTTTCCTTATCAATATATCACACGTGCATAGTTGTATGTATGTATATATAAATCACTACATTTGTATAGCGCCTTTTAAGTAACTCACAAAGGCGCTGCAGCATGGCTACCTTATGCATTCCATTATAACCTGGAAGAAAAGCTCATGCGGAAGATGTTCCAGAGGGGAATGTTTCCAAAATCGATATGTGGGAAACTTTTGCCACAGGAATAATTGCTCCTCGATTGGAATTGCTGTTCATTGTGGATAAATACTGCTTGATCTGTCATTTATGGTATAAATGTGGCTATTTGTGATTCATAATATTCCTGATGAAAACTCCCTGCAGTGCAATGTTAATTGTAGAGGATTTAATTGAGAAATTGGTCCTGTGATAGGTATCAGTACAATTAATTTAATTTCTCACCAGTGCATACCTCGTCATATCTTTTTCAGATAGTGTAGACCGCTAAATATCATGCAGATCAATGAAACGCATTAAATGTAATCATATCCAATCTTGTCCTATCTAGCCTAATCTTATTCTATCTTATCTAATGTTATCTTATCTGAGCTAGCCTAATCTTATTCTATCTTATCTAATGTTATCTTATCTGAGCTAGCCTAATCTTATTCTACCTTATCTAATGTTATCTTATCTGAGCTAGCCTAATCTTATTCTATCTTATCTAATATTATCTTATCTGAGCTAGCCTAATCTTATTCTATCTTATCTAATGTTATCTTATCTGAGCTAGCCTAATCTTATTATATCTTATCTAATGTTATCTTATCTGAGCTAGCCTAATCTTATTCTATCTTATCTAATGTTATCTTATCTGAGCTAGCCTAATCTTATTCTATCTTATCTAATGTTATCTTATTTGATCTGATGTTGCCCACTGCTTTTCTTATTTTGCCATTGCATCATCTCACTTTATCTCAGCTCCAGCTCATTCCACGTCATTTCATTTTATCCTACTTTCTGCCGTTTTTCACTCATAAAAATTATTCAGGACATAAATTTTATTGGTAAGAGAAGATCGAAGATTGCATCTAGCAATAATACCAAATAATATTTAATCTTATTGCTAGACATTATAATCATCTCATTTTCATATAATATTCTCTTTCATCTTACTTTATCTAAGCAAATCTAAGTTTGCCATAATCTCATCTACGGCAACTTCTCGTAAAACTTGAGCTCACCCATCCCATCTTATCCTTATTGACATTCTTCTCATATGACTTCTAGCTCCCATGAAGGCATCCAAGCATATATACAAGTAGAATCCTGAGGCACAGTTTATTAAATTGATCCTGGCCACCCTCAATTCCAAGCGCCTCATGTCGTTTAAAGTGTCCTTAATAATTTACAAATATATACAGGGATGTCTTCCGTAATCTGTTGCATCAGCCGTCGATCCGTTGGCGCCAGAAACTTAATGACCGCTCATAAAATTCCCTTCCTTCGATCAGAACCCCGCTGAATCTCACCCTTCCCCAAGAGACCCCAGACAATGGTCATCTTATCTGCCAGCAAACGCCACTACAGATGCCTCTGCCCGTCTTTCCCTTTGTATGTATGTTTGCATGTCTGTGTGTTTGTCTTTATGCGTACCTTCAACTATCTGATTATATATTTCGGCCTAATGCATGGTCAGTATATAAGTTTGTGCCAAACTGTATACAAATGTAACTAATACACAAACACATGCAATTTATGTAAACAGGTCCAAGTCACTTGCAGATAGGCAAACCAAACAGACGGATATCAGGAAGACAGACAGACATACAAACAAGCACATAAAGACACACAAAGACATATGCATACAGACAGACAAACAGGCAGACAGACAAACATACATACATGGAGTGCGAGTAGTTTAAGACTATGCTATGTTGATACACTCGATTAAATACATATATATATATAGCATGTGTAATTTTGTTACAATAATATGTCTTATATATAAGAAAATATATCTATATATGGATAGCAGTGCGAATAAGTAAGCGTTACAGTGGATAGAAGAAACAGTATGTTTGCATGTCTGTTTGCATGTCTGAGTGTTTGTCTTTATGCATACCTTTAACTATCTGATTATATATTTCGGCCTAATGCATGGTCAGTATATAAGTTTGTGCCAAACTGTATACAAATGTAACTAATACAACAACTAATCCTACACTTGATTCTCAGGCTATAGCACTCAGTACACTAGGACCTTGATTGATGTGGCGTCGATTAAAACTGGCAGCGATGGTAAAGGATCCTACTATAGCCTAGTTAGCTACATCGGTAAGTGCGTACGCCAAGGAGCCTCTGTGCGTGAGGATCCCAGGTTCGCGTCCCGGTCGTGGCTTATTCCAGACTTTTAAATCTCGGGCTAGTACCGTCCGTGCACGGGGACCTTCAATGGCGTGGCGCCCATTCAAACGGGCAGCGGTGGTGAAGGATCTCACCCGATAAATTCATTGAAAAATGAGCAGGGTCGAGGTCATACGGTCGCTATATAAAACCGATACATGTACATTTACATTTACCCGATAAATTCATTGAAAAATGAGCAGGATCGAGGCCATCTGGTCGCTATGAAAAGACATGTACATTTACATTTACGCACACCAGTAATTTACACATGTACTGTCGAATGCGATCGACATCGTTGTCATGTATAGAGATGCTTGTGTGTGTATACACATGCATACAAAATCTGCTTCCGCAATCCAGCGACGTGACATTTTCTACGCAGCGCCAGAGAAAAGAACCAGAAGAAGGAAGATGAAAAGGCGGCAGAAGAACAAGAGCAGGAAGGGAGGGCGGAAGGAAGGGTGGTGGAGACGAGGTGGGGGATGTTGATCATCTGCTTCATGTATACATAAAGGGACAGAAGAGATGCCCGTCTGTTTATTGTCCGAGTCTGTCAGACGCCATCGTTAGTGCGGCACGGGACGGCATCATGAGCTTCATTCCCAGCCTCAGTATCTGTCTCTGTCTGTGTCTCTGTCTGCGTCTCTGTCTCTGCCTGTGTCTGTGTCTCTGTCAGTGTCTCTGTCTCTGTTTCTGCCGCCCAAACGACTCCAGCCTAATCTCCAGACAATTCGCATCCAGGCTGCCCATCCAAACGCCATGCAGGTCCCGCCTGTCTGTCTGTCTGTCTCTCTCTGTATATTTTTGTTTATCAGTCTGCCTCATTTCTGCGGACGTCACCACCAAACACACACTACTGCAAGGAATGACCACGGATGTCAAATATAGTAATTATCTCTAGGCCTACTATATATATATATATTTTACACACTGTACGATAGTGGAATATATAAGCAGCTTAAATGCATTTGTATATCATGTATATATATATATGTATATAAACTTAATGAATATATGTAGATATATATATATGCGTGTATGTATATATATGCAAATTATATGTATATTATTTGTATATACATATGTATTCAAACTTAATAAATATATATGTAGATATATATGTGTATGTATATATATATGCAACTTAAGTGCATTTGTATATTGCATATACACATTTGTATTTAAACTCAATAAATATATGTAGATATATATGTGTATATATCTGCCACCTAAACATATATAAACATATATACCACCCAAATGCATATATATGCAACTTAAATGCATTTGTATATTATGCATATACATAAGTATTCAAACTTCATATATATATATGTATATATATGAAGATCAAATGTATATGATAGGTTGAGCATACACGTATACGATGCACATATATCCCATTCTGTGCTGAAGCAATTATACTTTGTGCGTATGACCTCGTCTGTTTTGATGTTTAAAGTGTTACATTATTCATCTGCTGATCGTCACCGAGACATGCGTGTAATCTGTAGAACAGACGAGTGTTATATCCCACATCGTTCTATATAATCTCCAGTAATATATACAATGATGAATAATGTAACATTTTAACCCTCAAAACAGTCAGGGTCATCCATAGTAAATAACAGTACAAACGCTATCACGAAATCAAATAAACGAATATATATATATTATATATATATATTATATATATATGAAGACTGGCCTACACATTCGAAATAGAATGAGGCAGGCATTCGTGGGGCACGGTAGCATATTGGAGAGAGCGCTCGGTTTGTAACGCGAACAGTGCGGGTTCGAGCCTCCTCCGAGACGGTTATTGTGTAGGGACCTTGAGCAAATCCTTTACTCACAATTGCTCGGCGCCATCGATTGATCCTAAGTCATTAGATAGTGGCGCCTAACAAATGCAGAAATAAAAATAAATAAATTAAAAAAAAATAATAAAGCACAGACGTATAGGCTTTATATATACACATATGCATATATGTATATTTAAGTATATTACTATTAATGATTCTGCGTGTGAGATGAAGCGTGTCAATGTGTCCGGCATCCATAGAGAAGATGATTCAGAGGCTCGGATATCGTTTTGGGTTGAATGACCGAGAATACGGTTCCAAGCATTACATGAACATCGAATTTCAGCTTTTATTACCGCAGTGAAAGCTTTTTTTTGGATGGGTTTATATATGCATGTGTGCATGGATGTATATGTATGTCGTCCTCTATGTATGGTAAGTTGCATTTATATAATTTGCAACTTTAATGTCACCATATATATATATGTATATATATGTATATGTATATATATGTATATGTATATATATGTATATGTATATATATGTATATATATATGTGTATATGTATATATGTATATGTATATTTATGTATATGTATATATATGTATATGTATATGTAACTGGTAGCGTCCTGGTTTCAATTCGAGTCGATTACTGCTACACGCTTCTCGATTGTATCACTGAGTCAATATAGAACATTTGCATAAATTAAAAAATGGTTTCGAATTGAAAGCATGAATGAGTGAAAAAATATGTCATTTGACAGAAATGTTTACAGACCGATGTCAAAACGGATGGCTATATTTATCCTCTCATTTCATCAGTGTGATACTTTTAAACTGTCTCGAGTTTAGAACGGATACATTGTAGCTAAGTTGACTCTGATTCAAATTTTCTTGATGCCTGGTACGTTAATATTCATTCATTCAGTTGTCAAGTTCACAGAATAGCGGCAGAAATGTTTTACAGATGCTACAGAAATCCAACGATGTCCTTCAGCTGAGTTAAGATTTAAGACACCTAAATTTAAGCAAGCCAACTACAGACAGGCGATCGCTCTACTCGTCAGCAGGATTAGCTGCATGGAACCCCGAAGATATCACAACATTTGACAAATCTTTGATAAATGATCTGGATAAATTGTGTCAGCATAATCGTTCACATCCTTAGTTATACAACACACATGTAAAAAACCACAATATATATATATGTGTGTGTGTTTATATACATGTTTATGTGAATATATGTTTATATAACATCCTTAGTTATACAACACACATGTAAAAAACCACAATATATATATGTGTGTGTGTGTGTTTATATACATTTTTATGTGAATATATGTTTATATATATATGTATATATACATAATGGCACAAGACTACAAATGTGTATGAAATTGTACTGATTTAAATATATATATGTGTGTGTATATATATGTATATATGTATATACGATTGCAAACCTGAAAGCCATATGGAGTTATTTCTGCAATTTCGAAACCTATCCTGTATGATTTCCTGCATTGATGCATGCAGGACAGCCATGCAATCCTCACAGTATACTAATAGGTCGAGGTTCTATATATGGGGACACTAGAGGTGACTGTAATGTTGTAGAGTTGAGCCATTTACTATTGTTATAGACTTTTCAGTTCCTTTTCTTTATGGGGACATTGATGCATATAGATGTAAATGTCAAATGTACACGTTTTTCTATAGCGCCCGTGTAATCTCGACCCTGCGCATTTTCAATGAATTAATCGTGTTAGATCCTTTACCGCCGCTGCTCGTTTGAATGGGCGCCACGCCATTTTAGGTCCCCGTGTACGTATAGGTTTTAGATTAATGTTGAAGTATTTGTTACGTAGGCCTACTACAAACAGTGTAAAGTGTAAATTTATTGCACCCCTTTAATATACATGTAATACCCTTCCATTAGCTAATCAAGTAATATTTCTTCACTATCAAAAGTATAAAAAGTGGTAATAAAATACTGATTGTTATCAGTGTTGACCAAATTACCAAAAAAGAGTATTGAAGTAAAAGTAAATGTGAACCTATACCTAAGTGCTTATTTTAAGCTGAAAATACTCACCAACAAGTTTACTTATTTATGCAAAAGGAAAAAGTATTCTTCCAAATAATACTCTTAAAGTACCGAATCTGTGGTATGATGAATGTTATCCATATTAAAACAATCTTTAATTCCAATAGCATACCGTTATACTAAGCACTTTACGACTCCAACTCTTGCTTTGAAAGGCCCTGTTGCAACGCGTAATCGTTCTAATTGGCCCCTCGTCCACCCAGACATTCCAGGCGAACCTCTTGGCCCGTATCTTTGCTGAAAACATATGTTGTTAATTTCGTCAGTTTTACAAAGGAAGTGTTGTTTAAGGGTCGCAGGGGTGACATGTTCGACCTTTGCCCTAACCCATCTCCTTCCTCAATTGTCGCCTCACATCTTACGGCTTTCTCACCTGGCCTATGTGCTATCATGTCAAAGGTCAAACGGGATTTCAAAACTACCGAGGGTGTTTTCTTTTGATGTCCGTCCGAGTAGGCTACTTCTCGACTGTACTTGAAATATGACAAGCAAATACATACAACATAAATATGACAATCTCGTGTTCCTTAGTCGCCACTAATATATGCGGAGCTTTGATTCGAAGCTATGATCGTAATCGTAATCGTATGCATAAACTGGAGATTTCTACAGCCTCCAAAGTTAACTAAATCGCGGGAACCAGCTTGTTCAAAGGCGCTCGGTCAAACAAAGAAAATCGATCGACAGGAAGGGTCAGAATCGGTTCCAGGTGAAGATCCAAGAGTCCGGCAGACAAGCAGGCAGTCGGACGACTATGGTGGATGGTGTTTGGAATTAGAGCGGTAAGAAAGATAAGAAAAAGAGGAGGAATAAGGAGAGGATTTGTGGAGAAGGAGTGTTCAGATCGATGATGAATGTACCCGAGTCCTGATAACCGAGTTTCGGGACGCTGCTGTCGGAACTCTGTTCGTCGCTAATGTCCTCGCACGAGAAAGCCTTCGCCGTCAATGCGCTACAGTCTATGCTTCGTTGCCCCATCGATCGCGCATTACTCTGCCCATCCCTGTGAGTCCACGGTATTATGTAATATGTTTACTTGAACTTTGACTTGTGACCTTTTATCTACTGTTTAGTCAATAACAATATTAGTAGCTGATTGCTTGTATAACTTAGGACATAACTGTGATTAATTTCTTTCCTTCCGTGTGTTAATTTCAACCAATTTCCTTGTAATAACTTTGAAAGTGCCCGTTGGTTAATTAAGGGGTCCATTAAGCCGCAGTTACCAGAGAAACATCACAACATGTAATCTAGGCTAATGTAATACAAAAATATCTGAATACACCCCCCCCACCCCCCCTATAAACCTATCTTCCCCGGCTTCCTCGTTAATAAGGAAACGCTGCCAGCATCATACAGAGACAAACGATGCCTCAAAGACAATTAATACACTTTGTAGTAAATGGTGATTTATCGTCAGTTGTCAGAAGAAACTGACGATGCATAATTACGCATTGTCAGTTATTGCATGATATCTGGGCATGCATAATAAATCTGTAAACAAGGTAAATTTTTATGCATGGTAAATATATATATATACATGGTATCTGATTATTCATAGTAGTTTGGTATTATGGTATGCGTATGCATGATAAGGAAACACAAACACGTATACCATGTCCTTTACAACCAGAATGTGTGACCTTGCATGGCAAACAACACTTCGCCTCTGACTTCCAAACCAGGGTCTGCATCACATTACATCGTCATACACCTTCTAGCGTCCTAATCATTCAAAGGTAGGGGATTGTCCCCCAACTGCATGTCATGCCGTTCTGTCCCGGGCTCATCTTCATGCTGTATGGAGCTTAAGCTTCAACAATGATATATCCTTCTCCACTATACCCTATAGACCACGGAATCTTCCCCACTCGCTTGGGGTCTTGTGAGAAGAAGTATTGCGCGCTTCTGAACAATGAAGGAGATTGTGATGGTTGCTAATTTTATCCTAATTTCCCAGTTGCCAATTTGTGTCAGAGACTGTGATGGTTGCTGTGCTTTTCCTAATCACCCAGCTGGTCCGTTGGGGCAGAGACTGTGGTGACTATCGTTCTCTTCATAACCGTCTAATTGCTCATATGGTTTAAATAGGACATCTGCAAGATCTTCCAAAAGAGGCAAAACGTGTGGAAACTGCTTATCTTCTTATTCAGGCCTGCGTCGTTCTTCATGTCTCGCATCCATAGTACAGATGAGGCAATAAATACGCATATATCCCTTCCAGTTTTAGCTTTGTGTTCAGCTGAATACTTGAATGCTACATGTTTCATGAATGAACAAGTGAGTGATTAAGTGAGCATGAGTATTTGAGTGAGTACTTGAGCAAGCGAGCGTGGGAGTGAGTGAGCCAGGACATGAGTACGTGAGTCAGCGAGTGAGTGAGAGAGTAAGCCAGCGAGTGAGCGTGAGTGAGTGAGTTGCATGATATGACATTATATTGCTAGAGCTGGTGTTATGCTTACTTAGACATCACAGCTGCATGAATCTTTAGACCAATCGGGCACTCTCTATGGATGCTATTAAACTCTCAATCGACCGTTACGAATGAGATGAGAAATCATGAAATTACTTTGGACTTACCAGATTTCAGCGAATTAGCACCCTTGGAAGCGTCGATCCCTTCGTCAAAAGCCAATTCGAGTCCAATCGATAAGACCACCCACGTTTTCGCCACAACTCGGGTCATTTTGAGCGCATGAAGTGCTCCCCAGTCACTGCACAGCTTTCGAGCCATCGGCCAGTGGCGCTCTGTCCGTCAGTCCGACCGACCGTTCCTCCGTCTGTCGTCTGCTGGTGGCCAGTTCGGTGCTTAATGACCGACGCACGCCTGCATGCACGCACCACTATGCACCGGACTTCTATGCAACGATAATGACCAACATACAACTTCGGCCGACCGGTAAGCTCGTTTAGTAGTGTCTGGTGAGAGCAGAGAATAGTGTGACCAATAGAGTCATAGACTAATAAAATAGTGTCTTACCATATTGTCTTATTGTCTTACCATATTGTCTTATTGCCTTACCATATTGTCTTACCATATTGTCTTATCATATTATCTTACCATATATTGTCTTACCATTGTATTACCATATGGCCAACAGCCATAAACATTTGCCTGGTGGCTTTAAGAGGCCAAATTAAGTTCTAACTGTCGGTCACACTTACTTTATGTTTAACCAGACAGCTCATGTCTACGAGTCTTCTAGCCACCTTTACACATCTATTAGAAGACTTTATAGTCAATTGTTATGCAGGCCTGCCGCTTGCGGTAAGTGTATCATCTGACTTGAAGCTCTTCTTCCTATAAGATGATCCTCTTGTCCGTATACTATAGATTAGACGAAATTTCAAGACTGGATGGGGGCGCGGACGTACGGAGCCTCGTTAGCGATTCATGTAGTACCATGTGCGTGCCTCCGTCGGGCACCTGCATCCCTCGAGGCAGAAACCGGGCGAAGCATTCAAGATCTGTAACTTCGTATTCTGTGCGAAAGCGTAACTGCACGACGAAGACGTGCTTGAAATACAATGGGCGGCGTACACTCTTAAAGAAATGCTTGCAAAGAGCAGGCACTTGTGTCGATAGAACATTAACTGTCTGGTATCAGAGCACGTATGAGTGTCGCCTGCAGCCGAACGTTTTTGTCGATTTGCGTCGAAAGGCTACAACAGTGTCTGGCTATAGCCAACTGTTTCTGTGCTTTACAACGCAACAAATAAAAATGAAGTCCAAGAGCCTTCTGACTGCATTCTGGACATTACTCTAAGATTATTGTACATTTTTAGGGATCATTGTCTTTCCCTCTCTTTCTCTGGTGCTTTTGCTGCCTCTGTCTCTTTCACCGTCCACGCATCTCTCTGCTTAGCTCTCTCTTTTAAAGGCTCTAGTTCTTAAGCCTACCGTCGAAACGGATTGAATCGTGGAACTGCTATAGTGCAACAGTACTAAAACTATAAGTAAGAAACTAAAGCTCCCATGTTCCTATTGAGACGTAGGGAAAGCGCTCAAATCCGCTCATCGACCCTTGATGGCGGCAGTGGACAAATCCCAAGGTCCTGGGTATTAGGCCAATGCATCGCAGGACTTGCCAATTACTTTGCAAATGCCAAATTAGAATGTTTGGCGACAGAGACACACTAAAACTATGCGAGAAGTTAATTGACAGGACTTAGCTAATATGTAGGCCCAAGGCTGCAAACAATTGCAGTCGGTCTGGTGAAAATGCAGTATACATATTAGTTAGAGAGAGAACACAAGGTCTCAGTCTGCTGAACAACGCATTAGTCTTGCGGTGTTTTTATAGTCCGGATCTTACCGCCAGCATGCAAACACTCAATCAGGCAAATGGAAGAGAGTCCTGAGAGAATCTAGAGCTTGCATGCGTAGCACTGAAAGGGAAGCACACTAACACCCCTTCTTCCTCTTATCTGCCTCTGCTCTCCAGCCCCAAACATCACCCACCGTAGCTGCCACGCTGTCTCCCTCTGCCTGACTCTTGGCTCTTGACCCAGAACCGAACCCTTTTGCCTATCGATTTTGTTTTGACTGAGCGCCTGTGAATAAGCTGGTCCCTGCGCGCGGCTTTCGTTGGGCGCTGTAGAAATCTTGGGATTACGATTACGATTACGAAGAATCGTCCTTGGTAGAAGCAACCATGTCGAACGAGGCAATTAGAGGACATTGTGAACAAAGTCTGCTTTAATCTACCTCTGCCTTCCGTTGTCCATATGTCTACATATGTTTCGGTCGTTCGACTTGATGTTCAGATGGGTGTACGAGCAAATACGTTCTCTTCATTCCTCGTCTGTCGATATAGAAAATCATCAAAGTAGAGTCTTCAAAGATATTTTTTCTTTGAAGTTCAATGTCGGAGCCCAACATTACAGTCCATTTGTTAAATCACTTATGCTGAAAATTTCAGCCAAACCTAACCATATTTAGGGGATACATAAGTCGATTACAGATTTCTGGGTAGACACAGATACGATATTATCCGGCGTTTTTGGCAACCAACGAGAATCAGCACATAAACGTATTTGATTCAAGCCTGGGCAGCAAAGTCTTCTCCATGAAGTCAGGAAATTTGCGGAAATGTTTCTGTACGACTAGTAATACAGGACTCATTGGTAATTTTATTACCTAGAGCTTAAGCAGTAGCGACCAACAGATATGGTATTTCCAAGTCAATGACTTAGCTCGATCCAAGCTGCAGCCACCCGCTCAGGGATAAAGTGATTCTTTCTGAGATTTACTAGATGACTGCAGCTTTTTCTGTTTGAAATAATAGCACATTCGATCTGGTTCGCAGTCTTCATCAGCTGTGACCTTATCGTTACTGCTTAACTCCAATTCTGCCGGGCTGACTAGAACTTTTGCATCTGTATCAAACGTTGTGCTTCCCGAGACTGTCTTACTGGTTTCCAGTTCCATTTTCCGTGTCAAAGCAACAGACGATCAGATTCAAACTACTGGTTGAATGACAGTTTCAAGACATACGAGAAATTACACATCATTCCCTAATTCACATTCCATCCATCCATCCATCCATCTCGCCGTCCAGTTATCTAGCCATCTATCCATCTCTCCATCCGTCCGTCCATCCACTCATCTGTTTATGGGAGCACACTAGCATATTGGATAGAGCGCTCGGCTTGTAACGTGGAGACTACGAGTTTGAGCCTCCTCCGAAACGGTTACTGTGTAGGGACCTCGAGCAAGTCCTTCACTCACAATTGCTCGGCGCCACCGAGTGATCTTAAGTCAATAAACAGTGACGCCTAATAAATACAGAAATAAAAAATAGATGTATGGATGAATTGTCTGTCTGTCTCTTTGTTTATCTGTCTGTATGTCTTCATTTTTGTGGCAGGTGTCCGGCGCGTTTCAACTAGGATATTACCGTGTGTATTTGCAACGCGTGTTTCAGTATGTTTCTTTGTCACACTGTGTCAGTGTATCTGTCTCCATCTATCTGACTACCTGCCTCCTAGCCTGCAATATATGACTGCCGACCTATAGCTGCCTGCCTGCCCGTCTGTCTGTGTATCTGTCTATTTGTCTGACGGTCGGTCTGACAAAAATAGAACTAAGGAGAATTTACAAACAAGTCATGCTTTGCAAATTTGAAGTTTTGTCATAATGAAACCTTGTATATACGCAGCTGGTGAACAATCAGATATCCTCAGTGACTGCTATGCTACATTTGAAATAAAACTGCTCAGCTTTATTTATGATGTCATTCGACAGATGGCGATACTGCTCTCAATTCTCGCATTGAATTGATTATTTTGCGAACTATTTCTAGACGCAGTGGTGTCGTTGGTCCTATTGGAGCTGATGATGATCACGACGACTTTGGCAACGACAAATACTATGATGTAGAAGATTTAAATGATGATGAAGTCAAAATTCTTGTTACGACTGTGATGAGATGGAGATAAAGAAGAAGGAGAAGAAGAAGCAGGAGCAGGAGCAGGAGCAGGAACAGGAGCAGGAGGAGCAAGAAAAATATATGCGATATGACTCGTATACTAGACTTAGCACACTGATGAATGTTCTACTAAAGCCTTAATATTTATCGGATGTCTCTTGGTTTTTTACCGGACTTACTCTGGAATTTGGTATTCACAACAACTTTTCTTAGTAGCGACAATCGACTAATGTCTTGAACATCATTACAGTGACGCTATAGAAGTTCTTTGATTATTAATTAATTACTTATAATCCCACAGATGCTGACAAATATATTGGATATTAATTTTTTATGTCATCTGATCGATTGCAGGCGACCCATCCAAAAAGGTATTTAGGTACCGAGTTCTCTGATATGTTCCTCCAGTGTTCCTCTGATATGTTGCACTGTAAAAACTGTTGCCTCGATCGATCAATGTCAAATTTCTCGTAAGAACCAGCGCTCGAAGGAGAAAATACGTCACCTGTCAGCAGGCTTTCGTGTTTGCGGGACCTGTCCATTAGAAGCCCTTTGAGGTAAACAGAGCCACTCCCTCTCATGAATAATAAAATCTAAACTGTCCAGTCTAGGAATGAGAGTTAAGAGTTAGAACAGCACGATTGAAGTGACACAAGTAAAAGAGCAAACTTCATGCGCCAAGACTTTCAAACAGTATTTCAAGTCATTCTTCAGAGCCTGACCCAGATATTTGAGATCATTACATAACGTAAAGTACAGATAGGCCGTAAAGTACAGATAGGCCGTAAAGTACAGATAGGCCGTAAAGTACAGATAGGCCGTAAAGTACAGATAGGCCGTAAAGTACAGATAGGCCGTAAAGTACAGATAGGCCGTAAAGTACAGATAGGCCGTAAAATACAGATAGGCCGTAAAATACAGATAGGCCGTAAAGTACAGATAGGCCGTAAAGTACAGATAGGCCGTAAAGTACAGATAGGCCCTATTAGGTCTAATACTAAGCGTTGCTGGTTGCGGTTATTCTTCGCGGCGTTGGGGTTCATATCCCAATTGGGGTTCATATCCCAATTGGGGTTCATATCCCAATGCGTCACATGGAATAGTTAGTAATCTAGTGATCTGTGGCCTAGATCGTGAAAATTGAGTAAGACACACCTCCGGTGACAATGCTTCGGTAACAAGACGTTGATTGCAAATTTCCTGACAACTGGATGTCTGCAGGGCGGGTGTAAGGACAAATTAGGACCATGTAAAACATTTCCGAAGCCTATTGCTTGGTTCACGTGACCAGAACGCGGAAATTTGTTTCTATATATAAAACTGCCTTGCTGATACTGTTTGTTGCCGCTTCTTTTGTCAGTATCATGTGATGTCGTAATTACGACTACATAAGTATTGACTGATTGTGCAACCTCTTGGGCTTTAGTGCTTCAGTGTGTTTCCACTTACCAAAACATTGCTTTTCTAATTCGCTATCGAGACAACAGAATAATTTAAAACTCGCTCCACTATGTTGTGTCAAAGTAGAAAAATTCTGACCTCACGCCTGCGCCATAAGTCTGTAAAGGTTGCTTTTAGATCCGTCTTATTCGGTAGTCTATCAAGGTTGTGGGCGGCATGCCTCAATTCTTTACAAATGGATTTGATCCGCCTTGAATCCTAAAATTCGTTGAATCATTTTACCTATCACCATTGTTGCTTGGAAAGAAATTTGCATGCGTTCAGTCACACAAAATTTGGGAGCGATTGGCCAAGTGGATTCTTAAAACTTTACAGCTAACTGAAAATATAGCTGATGGCTCACTCAAGTAAAATATAATTAGAGGCTTGCCCCACCCACCCCACCGGCCGCTCCCCTCTGGGTTATATGCCGGCACCCCTCAGACCAGACGCATGAATGGTGGACTGTTAGACTGTGACGCCACCCTGGAAATGCCCTTTCCCGCTTCCCCACGCAAGCAATCCTGGATCGGCCACTGAGGCCTATCCTATCCACTGTGTTCCTGCGAGCGTGGAGCTTCCTTAAAAAGTTTAACTTTGCCAAAGGTTAACATGACAATCGAAATAACTGAGAAAGAAAATCGAGATTAAACAAGGGATAACTAATTAGGTAGTTGACTGAGGTGTCAGTTACATTTTCAATTTATTCTAAAATGTTTGCTTTTAAGTCCGGCTGATGGGTTTGTGGACTTCCTGCTGGCCTATACGTTTTCGTTCATCATTGTAAATTTACGCCATAGGATGTTTTGCTAAGCCGGAAAATTGTCTTCAATCCATGGCCGCCGTTTTGTATCTCATGGATGTTTTACATAAGATAATTATGGAGTGTTTTGTTTCCTTGGAATGAATAAATAAAGAAACGACTATATGATTGAATCAGTTTATTTAGAATGCTGTAGAATACGATTATTCTTCATTAAGCCTTTATATGAACTATATACCTAATTATATTTTTTTCCGCATATACCTTGTCAAAGAACTGGATGGAGCATTCATTTAATTTAATTTTAATTTTATTTTATGGGGCTGTCATTACACTCGTTAAAAATAGATGAGAAATTAAATTGACTGTAATTTTTATATTTATGCGCGAATTATTCCGAATTATAACTTTTGAATTCGTTAAAATTTTTGCAGCTCCACTGATTTGCATTTACACGGTAGTATAATAAGAAATCATTAGCAAGACAATATTTGGGAAATAACTTGCAGTATTCCTTATGATTAGCATCGCACTATGATCGTAGCACCAGTTCAGACCAAGTTTGAGACATTACCTTATTGAACAGAACACATAAACTCTTCAGAACCCTTCACCTGCAAAGCAAATTGCACAACATTATGTAGGCTAAATAAAATTTTATATAGCCTAATACTGTTATTCGTCGCGAATAACAGTGTGATTTTGTTGGGAAATGATGGAATAGCGCATTGGAGATGGCTGTTTCTTAAGGCTGTTGCACCATGATTATTACAGTTTTCCCAATTTATTTATATCTATAAATATTACGCAAATTATAACATCCAAGATAATGCCATGTGATGGAAAGGCAGCTGATTACTACAGCGTCTGACGTTGACCTCTACATCAAAGGTTCAGGTTCCTGAGTGAAAATGACGATACGTTGTCACGCCACATAAGCCATAAATAGACAGGTTGTTCGGTTGTTGGACTGTTGTTGTTGTTGTCGTGTGTGCTTCAGCCAAAGGTCTTCAACCATCAGACCAATCCTGTGAAGCTTGGAAAAGCCTTTAACGGCACTATATTAAATGCCTTCACACATGCATGCATTCAACCATACATGCAATAAATGAACGACTTTCTGACGTTTCTTCAAAATAAATTTGTAAGACATTCCGATTACTGTAAAACTTCACTAAAAATGTCACCATGACTGTCCGACTATGAATCCATTTATAGATTAAACACAGACGTTTGCAAAATTCAATAGATAAATTTAGATAAATAACTTGATAAATTGTTCACACACTACGACTCTGAAGTACTGAAGCTAGGGCGACTAAAACAACTGGACTAAAGTTGGAATGGTTCTTGAATCTAAAGCTGAGGCGAAAATTTCGTTGACGGGTCATACCACTGGCGATGATGGAAGATTAATTTAATTTTATCCAACATAATTATTCGTGTCGCATATGAAGTCAGTCAGTTCAGAATTGTCGAGATAAACCTAAATGGTGTAAAATCCAGATTCCTTATAATGCTAAAGGCGTTTTCCCTTTAAAGTTGGGCTACACTATCTTATATCAAACATCTTATATATATATATATTTTTATATATATTTATATATACTATATATATAAAATATACATTATACTCTAACATTTTATGGTGGATAAAATATGTATATATATATAATATATATATATATATATAATATATATATATATAATATATATATATAATATATATATATATATATATATAGGAGACTAAAGGGAGTGCAAGATGTTAGGAATTGACGGATGGTACGGGAGTTGAATTGCCGTTATTATTAGAGGGATAGCAGTATTTCATCGAATTACACACATGAATTTATATACACGAACAAATGATCAAGACATAGATTTATATATATATATATGTTGGACTATATATATATAACATTAAATAAATGATCAAGACATACAGTATATATATAACATTAATATATAAATGAATAATGGAGTCGTGGTGCAGTTATATCCGTCGAGTGGAAACGATATATCATTTCTGGTGGCTTAGCGCATTAGGACGAAGAGAGAGCGCCTGATAACCTAATCCAATCCGATGGCTTCTATAGCGCCGGTGTCGTAATGCCCAGGGATGGTCGCTTTAAGTAAAATCGTAATCAAAATCGTAATATAAGGGAGAAGTGAGGTCGAATTCCGATAGGTGATAGGCGATAGCATACGTCGAAGGCTGAGGTCAGTGTATATGGGCAAAGAGACACGGGTGGAAGGAGAGAGGGAAGGCAGATATGTTGTAAGGGAAGGTGGCCGCCAGAATAGGCCGGGAGTGCCAGAGATGTCCAGAGGCTGTAAAAGAAAGGTAGGAAGACATAGAAAGATAGACGTGGAGAGATGGACATAGACAAAGACACATGCACAGAAATAGTGAGGCAGCCAAACATGAAAACGTGAAGATGAGAAAGAGACAGAGACAGATGAAGATGGCAGGACATACACAGATACAGAAGACAGATAGACAACGAGAGGTACACGTAGTAACGGATTAAAGTTTCACCAAGGACAACAAATGAAAGCTCAAGGAGCAAAATTAGAGGAATTTTGTGCCGAGTCAGTCACTCAGTCAGTCGGAGAAACAGTAAGTAAGTCAGTCTGTCGTTCAGTCGTTCAGTCAGTTAGAGATAAGTGAATGAGTGAGCGAGGAATGAATGAATGAGTGAAAAAGCGAATCGGATCGTCAGTCAGTCAGTCACTCAGAAAGCAAGCGACAGAGAAATACGACAAGAATGTCCAAAAAGTGTTTAAGATAAAAAGACAAGCAGATAAAAGGAACATGCGCATAAAGGAGACAAAAACGTTAAGGTAGACGTAATGACAGATAGACGTAATATCTCCAACAGCAACGTTATGTGTAGGGCATATGCTGCCCATATGACAATATTTCTATAAGGGCTTCACATATCCAATATATGGTATCATATGGATCCATACTTAGGACACCCATCCTTACACGCACCATCTTCTTTATGCCACGGTCACCATCCAACGGACGCACACTCTCCAAGCCACTTTCTTAACGTCGGTATCATAACATTTATTTAGTGACACCGTCATATCGAGATGAATGACGTCAACTTTTTCTTAGCGTCGCCACATCTGATGCAATTATAGCTGCGCTGAGCCGCAGCGCAGTGCACTGGCTACCGGTGAATTTGGAAAAGTGTGTAATTAATTAGTAACTTCTGTCGCGCCGGTGTCTAATGCACTTGGCATCAACCGAAGGTGCACAGAAGCCAAGCTGCACTCAGGTCAATATCCGGAAGGTTAGCCCGGTAAGACAGAGAGGCAGTCTGTGGATGATAAACAATTCGAAAAGTACTAACTAAGTTGAGAACGAAATGACACAAGCGACTGAGCAGAATGAAGATATAGACACAGTTCTAAAATTTAACTCTAGGAAACAAAAATCGTTCAACAAGAACACAGAAAGAAAATCAGATGACCTGATTGGAAAATGACAAGCCTGGGGAGTGGGGACTGGTTTTAACTTTAAAGTATTGTGGTTGACCAGAGTTTAATATTTTAAAAACTGTTAGACGCAATTTGAAACAAATCTTTTGCTGAACAGGAAGCCAATACAAAGATTTAAGCACAGGGATTATATGCTCATATGGTGACAAATTAGTTATGGCTCTATCCAATAGTAGATACTTAATTTTCAATGGATTAAGGAGGAGTTTATTAGCTGTCATCCAAGACTGCATCTTCTCAACAGCAATGGCTGCACAGACGACTGACAAGACAACTGCCAAATGAAATGCAGATCTGAGTATCATCAGCAAAGAAATGGTCGGAGGAGTAAGATCAGAAATAAATGCTGGTGTGTCACTAGATTGAAACCAGGTCTCCGTAAGAGCAAGAATATGCAAGGAATACTCACACAGAAAATTATGTAGAGCCGCAGCTCTATTTTGAAGGGAACAAATGTTTAATTGACCAATATATAAACTTTGAAGTCTAACTAATCCAGGATTTAATTCCATATCACCACCAAAAGAAACAGCAGAAAAAATACACAGACAACCTATGACGTGTCGGTGGGTCTGTCGATTTGGAATGCAGTTTCTTCCTTTCTTTGTCGGCTTTGCTGCGATGGAGGAGTTTCTGACCAACGCAGAGGCCACTGCAGAAAGAAATTAGGCCGCACGAAACCACGGATTAAATCTTATTTACTTGTGCACGCATTTCCACAACAATACACCGCACAATTATTTTCATTCATTCATTCGTTCGTTTTTCATTCACTCATTCACTCAAGCACTCATTTGCTCACTCATTCACTCGCTCATTCATCAATTCATTCATTCATTCAGAGTATTTTAATAGCGCCTTTTCAGAAAAACTGTGCGTTTGTGCGTGTGTATGTGTAAAAATAAATAAGTAAAACTGTATGCATGCATATGTATGTAGTCATGTCTCTGCTACCTTGTCATATAATGTGTCGTTCTGTGTTTTACATATACAAGTTTATAACAAATACAAGTTTATATAACTATGGGGAGAAGGTATTTTCTATGAGGAGAAGATAATTTCTATGTGGAGAAGGTAATTTCTATGCGGAGAGGGTAATTTCTATGGCGAAAGGTAATTTCTATGGGAAGAAGGTGATTTCTATGGAGAGAGGGAATTCTATGAGGATAAGGTAATTCCTTCGGAGAGAGAGTAATTTCTATGGGAATAACGTAAATTCTATGGAGAAAAGGTATTTTCTAAGGGGAGAGGGTAATTTTTATGAGGAGAAGGTAATTGCTATATTAAGAGACTAATTTCTGTTCGAATGGGGTTCACAGGGAGACTTGAAATAATTTTCTTACTGCAACAAGTGGACACGTATTCAAACTAACCAACACATTAACACATTACGATAACAGCAACGAAACCTATTTACGTCAGAATGCGTTTCGGGTACATTGAACAGGGAGTAGTGAATTATTATCTAGGCATTTTCTATTTATAAAGTTCATTTACGTGGCAGCAGAGGAGTAATTTGAGTTCAGTGGCAGTCTTTCCCTTACCTTACCTCTTCCTATCCCTGAGAGTACGTTCTTGACCTTGGTCAGTTGTGTGCTCGTTGAACCGTCGTTTTTGTGATAGGCAGTGCGCATATATCGTCCACACGCTTGGACGCCGCGTTGTCAACACGCCAAACTGGTCACCACGCTGACATGTTTAATGACGGGCACATTTGTCGTGTTAAATATTACAAGAGAGACGGACCGAGACCTACAGACAGACGGGCATGCAGACGGACGAGAAGTCTTGAAGAAGTATTCTGGTGGAGTAGACTGAAGTGAATGTCCTGTACGTCTTTGTGTGTGTGTGTGTGCGCGTGCATGTTTGTGTAGTTTCTGTTTAACGACGCTTCGTCATAACAAAGATGATTAGTTTCCTCCTCCGCCTCTATCCAGGCTTGGGACTGGCACCACCCGACTACAGGGAGTGGCGGAGTTAATATGATGTGTGCTACGAAATAGACTAATGCAGCTTCTGTCATGTTAGATGCCGCATGATATGTAATCGATAAACCCTTATCTTTCTGAAGCCAGACATCTTATTGCATTTCTTGTTTACGAAGACCTACATTTTCGTTGTAACAGTAGCTATCTTTAGTACACTTGTCTTGCTATCTGAGAACCGTTTGCTTATTGCTGAAATATTTCTCGTTACTGGACGTAAACATCACTCAGGTTAGCGTAGAGAGCACCTCTGATTAGATTCCCTTGAATCGGTGCTATAAAATGTTTTTATTACATTTACAATCACAATATTATAAACTTCCAGTGCCACTGTCGGACGAAAAAATCAGACGACGAAAGTAGAAGACTGACCAGCCGCCCTCATGATATGCCGAGGCTAAGACAATGAAGTCTCTAGCACGTCATACCATTCGCTACCCCATTCGAACAGAAATTAGTCTCTTACTATAGCAATTACCTTCTCCTCATAGAAATTACCCTCTCCCCTTAGAAAATACATTTTCTCGATAGAAATTACCTTATCCCCATAGAGTTACCCTCTCTCCATAGAAATCCCCTTCTTCCTATATAGAAATTACCAGAGTTACCATAAGAGCTACTAAGGCTGATGCCTTCTTGTTGTCCATTTATCACATGTGCCTCTAGCAGAATTCATAAGGCCTGCCTTTTGGCAATATAGAAAAACCATACACGCATATACTAAAGCATTTACCCGTATACCCTTTCTTCCTCTTATCCCTCTTTCCACTCTAATCCCAAACATCACCCATCGTTGCTGCCACGCTGTCTCTGTGCCTGACTCTTGGATCTTCATCTGGAACCGAACACTTTTGCCTATCGATTTTGTTTTGACTGAGCGCCTGTGAATAAGAATAAGCGCCTGGTCCCCGTGATGTCGCTTTCTTTGGGCGCTGTAAAAATCTCGGGATTACGGTCAAGATTATAATTATATTGGTGTATGTGTATTCGTGCGTATGTGTAGTTGTGATTATATACACACAACGCACACACACACACACGCAAGCACACACACATCCAAACACACATACGCAAGCACACGCACACACATATCCGCACACACACACATAAATGTATATATCTAGGCCACCGCCTTTGAGGCAGGATTTACTTGTAGAGAAAGGCGCCGGCAGACAGCGATTATTTCTGTCATTTGTTGTATTTATGCGCGCCGGACTTTATTACCAAATTATTGAGCCCCGGATTTCCGCGAAAACGACGGGGGAGCCTCGTGATAAAATTTAGCAACTGTAGAAAGTGAGTAAGTATATCGAAGAAATATCTCACCTTGTATGTTTTAGATTTCTCACTGCGTGATTACGATAAGGATATATATGAAGGTTGAACTTATGCAACTCTGCTGTATGTGGCTTCACAAATATTTATGCTACACTGCAGTGAATCATATTTGTCAGAGGAGTTTGTGGGTTTAAAATGACCCAGCTTGTTCAGAGGTAACCCATGATGTTTGTTATTATGTACCCGTTAAGTCCATTCAAGTCCGTCACTTATAGGGTAAATAGCAGTCACTACATTTAAGTGTCATTCTTTCAACCGCTTTTCTCATTTTACAGGTACGAATCCAGTTAAGACACGTTATGCTTATGCTATGATATGCAAGATTATGTTTATGTTGTTTGTATTATGTTATGGTAGGTTATGTTATGTTACGTTATGTTATGTTGTGCTGTATTACATTATCTTTATGTTGTGTCATATTTTGTTATGCTACAGTGTATCATACCCCCAAAAAAGTTTGAATCAAGGCCTAGTCTATGCTCTGTGTATACAGTTCATGCGCGTCATATCATATATAATTTCTGCTCTATATTATATATATATATATATATATCCTATATAATTTCAGATAAATCTCCAAATATCGTTGGCGAAAATCAGCAAAGGAGTGGCCTCTACTCAACAAGAACCAGCACTGAACCATTGTTCTACCGCCACCGTTTTTTCTTTCCTTCCTTCCCTCCCGCTTCCTCCACCGTCTGTCCCCCTTCCTCGCCCCGTCCCTACCTCCGTCCTCGTCCGCCCGGCATTCTTATTACAATAGCCCATTTCCTCACCTAGTGTTGATTTCCCCTCCAATATTTAAGAGCCTCCTAAGTAATCTACGTCTTCCCATTATGGCGCGTTCAGCTGCCTCGCAGCCGCTAGAGGGCCCGAGAGGATCGGATCGGAACGTGTTACGGTCCTTGAGAAGAATTCTCGGCATAGTTGAAGACCGGCTTCCGTTAGCAAACCACGCAACAGCACAATGAACCGCATCGGTCGCGCTATTTCTATGTCTGACACCGTCTGTTTCTTTAACAGTCTCATTCTGTCTGTCTACGTGTCTTTAGCCTCTGCCTACTAATACTATTATCTCTGCTGGAGACTGAAAGGCGGGGTATCTTCGCAGTTGCATAGGATTTTCTATGGGAATTTGGTGGCTCTGTTGTAAAGTAGCCTAATGGAATATTCCTGCGTGTTATCTTAGTGCTTACAGACGTAGCATCTTAGCTGTTGGGTATATGGTTAACTGATGGAACTCTCTTCTTTGAAATTTGTTACACTAAGACAAATTTTCACAAAAATTATGGTCTAGAACAATACTTCATTAGCAGATTCGTTACCAAGACTTCACCAGATCAGCTGTTTCTCCTGGTTTGCATTTCTACGATTACGATTACGATTACGATTACGATTCTACAGCGGCTGTTTATCGAGCAGAGAATTCCGGTAAAAGTCTGTCTCATTGTTTTAAAGGGTTCAGCCGACCTTTGTTCACTGCTTATAACCCTTAGAGCTGCAAATACTGTACTTGATCTCCCGACACTTTAGCACTTGCTATGCCTCGCACCAGAACAGTTTGGGCTCTCATACAAACAAACAAAAAACTAACAAACATACATACATACATTCGTATATATACATACATACGTTCATACATACAGAGGCTAACTTGCATACATATATTCAAACATACAACCGAGGCCAATATGCATATATACATACATACATACATACATACATACGTACGTACGTACATACATACATACATACATACGTATTATACATAATACAAATATACATACATTGATTGATTGATTGAACACTACGAAAGAGAAACAATTGATATTACAGTCACTCAAAGAGAGAGAAAATCGTTAATAGTCCCGCTAACAGGTTTAAATAGGGTCACCTAATTTCTTAGACAAATTTCAAGACAGTGCATTTAACATGTTACACGTTTCATCAGTTTTTTTACCATGTAAGTGTAGTGTTACATGAAAACAATTTGCAACAAAAACACCCAAAGTGGCGAACAATTAACACTAAACTTTAATTACATTGCACAACAAATCATTTCAGCGCAACAAACTAAGAAACAGAAAGAGATGAAATAAAAACAAAACAGAAAAAATAAACATTGGTGCAATATCTGTTTGCATCAAAACTTCGTATTAATTAGATGATGTTGTACGCATTTTTAAAATTGTTGCACAAACAAAACCAAAACAGAAAAAATAAACATTGGTGCAATATCTGTTTGCGTCAAAACTTCGTATTAATTAGATGATGCTGTACGCATTTTTAAAATTCTTGCACACTGGGTACATGTTTTTAAGCACAGCTCCATGGTAGGGAATTCCATATGACTGGTCCAGCGTATAGCAGAGAAAACTGTCGTGTGTTAGTGCGAGCAAGTTCTTTGCAAAAGTTTCCTGAGGATCTTGTGTAATAGGTATGGACACCTGATGCATGGTTAAAGTAATCATTACATACATACATGCATAAATACATACATACATGCGTGTGTACTTGCGTTCTTATGGTAGTACTATTACAGTAAGCAGACAATAATAAGACAGTAGTCAGACAGACAGAGAGACATACACAGACATAAATTTCAGAAAGAGAAAAAACAAGGTAGACTGCTGCTGAAATGGTAGATAAATCTTTGGCTTGACGGGATACCCGATCTAATTCTACATTCTGAAAGGCATACAAAATATACAATTATACGAAGACATTTGTGTATACATCTGGATATATATATAAATATATATATATATGCAACTGTGCATATATAGCACATTATAGTCTACAGATTCGTCGTGTCATCGGGCGATCGAGCCCGACTGCTTTCCATTATACGAGTCCTGATTCAATAGACGAACGCAGCCTAAGATCCACAGATCAATTCTTAGCCGTCATCGGATCCATTCTAAGTCGGCATCTCGGCTCAACTATATATCTCTACATACATATTGGTATATATATATATGCATGGGTATATAATCTGAATATATTCATATTATACATCGATGCATACATACAAATATACACCTCTCTCTCTCCCTCTCTCCCTCTTTCCCCTCTCTCTCGTTCTCTCTCACTCACTCTCTCTCTCTCACTCTCTCTCTTTCTTTCTCTTTCTCTCTTTTTCTCTTTCTCTCTCACTCACTCTCTCAGTCTCTCTTTCTTTCTTTCTCTCTCTCTCATTCTCTCTCTTTCTTTCTCTTTCTCTCTCTTTCTCTCTCTCTCTCTCTCTCACTCACTCTCTCAGTCTCTCTTTCTTTCTCTCTCTCTCACTCTCTCACTCACTCTCTCAATCTCTCTCTCTGTCTCTCTCTGTCTCTCTCTCTCTCTATATATATATATATATATATATATGTATATATGATCTCAGTTCGGTTGCAATCGGATCTGCCTTGACGCGTACTTTGTGGGCCGATACGGAGGAGTGGATTCGTCGGAGCGGAAGATAATAAGGAGAATTGCGACGGGAAACTATGGATCGCGAAGGAATATTGTTGACGGGTTTCGTTACAACAGGCCCGCGGTGTATAAAAGCCCCGCTGCTGCTGACTGTGTATGCTGCGATTACGACACGTCTATAGGCGTTCAAGAAATTCGTTGATATTAAACGATAGCACTATACATCAACCAGACATTGGCGGCAACAACAAAGGTTCTGCGAGGCTTCGTTCTGGAACAGGTTGCTATGCAACTGCAGCATCAGCGTCTTGTCTAGAGCACCAGTCATCTGGAACAGTCTCCCTGTTTACATTACTCACTACAACATCTCATTAGACATTTTCGTTAAAAGGCTTAAGACGTTTTTGTACCGTCTTGCTTTCGTTGTCTAACCGCTGTGATTCATCCACGCCTACGATTCCTAGCTTTGCCGATGGACACATGGCGTGTTAACAAATGTCTACTCACTTACTTACTTACTTACTTGTCCTTCCTCTGCTTTAATTGTGCCAGCAGGAGGAGACTGTTCTATGCGATCGTGTTGTTAAGTCGTGAGCACCTCCGATGTGTTTTCCTGAAGGGCGCTCTATGTATGTGCATTTACAATTCGATTACGTCAAGAGCAAGCCAGCGGTACTAGTTAGTTAGTTTTGTTATATTATTTAGTTATCTAGGCACTTAATAACTGAATAATGGGCACTTAATGGGAGAATGAGACATCAAGCTCCTCTTAAAGCCCTTGATGTCCAAATGTCCACCTTACCATCTACACGTGGTCTTCCTGTTAAAGCAAAATGTATGGTGGGCTACCCAGTTCTTGTCGGTACATGCAAAGTATACGGCCAAGAGGCAGAAGGACGGACGATGGAGATCCTCGACGCTTCTGAGATGATGTCTCGTAAAAACAATGGGAGGAAGGCAACGGGAAACCATCTCCCTGCTTACCCCAAGCACGATGAAACGACGTAAAAATAAAGAAGTTAAGGAAAAGGCACAGAACAGAGAAGAGTGGCGTCGTTGAATTCTTGAACCTGCCTAAGAGGAAGAACGCGAAGAAGAAGAAGAAGAAGAAGAAGAAGAAGAAGAGGAAGAAGAAGAAGAGGAAGAAGAAGAAGAAGAAGAAAAGGAAGAAGAAGAAGGAGGCACTTGATATTACGCCATTAAGTACCTCATAAAAGTGATGCAGTGTGTGTATATATAATATTTCGGATGACCTTCAGACAATTTCCAGAAAGTAACCGACAGAATCAATCAATCAAACATCCATCGATCCATCCATTGGTCTATATCAATCTACATGTCATTCGATCGGTCAACATGTCCTACCGATCAGCATGGTAAACCCGAGAGAGATGGGCAAAGACAGAGACAGAAGTTGCATCAAATGACTGAGAAACTTATTTAGCGCCGTTTTTATGCAACATGATTTGCATTAATCATGTCGCACGTGAATCCACGTGAATCGATTACTCTCGCCTGCAGAGATATTCATGGCCCCAAACGGGGACAGAGACGGATGTTTAGATCCAGATGGAGATTATGCAAACAGTACTTTTCGTTGATTCTGTCACACGCGCGAATATTTGGAAGCCAAATACCGCGACGTGTGTTTGCCCGACGCAGCTGCGCAGCGCATGCGTCGCGGATTCGTATTACGTTGCTGCTCATATCTATGCGCCGCTGAGTCCACAATCCCGGAAAGACGCACCAATTCCAGTATAACAAAAGCACAAATGTTCGCGATAGACAGTCTGTTTCTTTGCGAGTCTGTTTCTGTACATGCCTGCCTGTCTTTCTGTGTCTCTGTCTATATCTCTCTTACTCTTCTTCTTTCAGCCCCAGTCCCAAACATCATCCAACGTAGCTGCCATGCTGTCTCTCTGCCTGACTTTTGGATCTTGACTTGAAACCGAACCCCTTTTGGCTATCGATTTGGTTTTGATTGAGCGCCTGTGAATAAGCCGGTCCCCTTGACGTGGCTTTCGTTGGACGCTGTCGAAATCTCGAGATTACGATAACGATTATTTCATTTTCTCTCTCACAATACATCAGTTCGTTCACCTATTCATATCAGCCTCCGCTTCCAATCATCTCCGCATGCAACATCGGGATGTTCGTCTAACTCTAATTCCTCCTACCACCGACAGTTCAAAGGAGACCACCGTCCTTAGCCCCCAGCCAAGCAAACGGACTCCTATTCACTCAAGCGACTTCTGTATGCAACGCATGCGCACTCAACTCAATTAAGCCTAGGCGAGGTGGCGATCCACCGTAGCGATTTGTCGGCCCTACCTACAGTTAGGCGATCCTCGTCTCGGAGCAGACTGCATGGAAAAAATAAGGCTGATGAGAAGGAAAAGGAGGAACAGGAAGCAGGGAAGGAGGAAGAAAAGGAGAAACAGAAGGAAGAGGAAGAGGAGGAAGGTTGGCAGAATATCTGGAAGGACTAGTAAACGGAAGTACTACAGTACGTGGAAAAACAAAGAGCAAAGCAAACCTATATAGACGAGGAACAGTGCATTCAGTGCTCCAATAATATTAGTAAAGTTTAGAAATGCTGCTAATATTAAAATAAATGCTGACGTTACTAGCATTAGTAATGATAAAATTATAAGTAACAGTAGGAGATGCGCTGACATTTTAGATGTATAGGCTGTTTGATAATATAGTACGCGTTCAACCCGTGCGAATGAAAAGACTCATTGCCTACAAATTAGCTCACGACTGGTGCCAAGCAGTTCACGCAGTTCTCACTAATCCTTGCTTCTCTAGTCGCAGAAGCACACACGAAAGTGTCCATATAATTATTAGATGCAATCACTCACAGTGCAGTATTTATGACGTCATCAACAGCCATCGAAAACCTGAACAAAGGCGCCATAAATTATCTTAAAGCAGGAAACGGCAGCTGGGTGCAGCTGGCAACTTTCATGGACAACCTCACCGGGTCGCGTAACGGTTACAGTAATATGGTGTTAAGATTAAAAGACGAGGGGTGCTATCGACTCCATGCAGTTTCTTTCTCATCCTTTTGGATCTGACTCTTAGGCCAATTGTCTGGCATGCGGTATGGACATCAGGAGTGTTCTAGGCTACAGTTGATGGGCAGTTAAAGTTCTTTAACTAGGCTTGACCTGTTTCCTTACGGCACAACAGGAATAGGAGCGCTTCTGAGTAGATAGGGATGCTATATCAAATACCCGTCTTTAGCCTCCAGTTTCTGGCTTTCTGCAGCTTTAATTCCAATACAAGAGAAATAGACCTAATTCTGTGGGACGGAAGGAGTTCATAGAAGCATGTCAAGGTCCGAAGGATCGCTTTAACCGCCCCATCTGATACTGCCTTATCCAGTAGTGGGACCAAAAATAATTTTGATCCAACGCGGTATGCTCCACCGCTTGCAATTTCTGCATCGACCTTTCACTCAAAACTGAAAGCATTCCTCTTTCACAGATTCTATCCTGACACCCCTTCTTCCTCTTACCTCTCTCTCCTCTCCAACCCCAAACACCACATCCTCATAGCTGCCACATTGTCTCTCCGTCTGGCTTTTGGATCTTGACCCGGAATCGAACCCTTTTGCCTATCGATTTTGTTTTGACTGAGCGCCTGTGAATAAGCTGGTCCCCGCGACGTGGCTTTCGTTGGGCGTTGTAGAAATCTCAGAATTACGATTAAGATTACGATTACGATTATGGAGTGCTGTCTGACAGAAGTTGATGTACTAAAATAACAGTATGTAAAGGATCTAGAACTGGACGTCCGCGCTGGGCATAACCCACTCCCCATGTCCGCATTTGGGTGATCCCTCCCTCCGCTTTGTTCTTGAAAATGCCTTTTTTATTTATGTTCCGACATTCTGCAACGGAATCGACATGAATTCTGTGTGTCAGGTGTCGCTTTAAATAATCCAACTTCCATAAATCTCAGCGTTTTCCACGGCTACATTGGCGAAATCGCCATGAACGTTGGCATATCAAGCAATAATATATTACAGTGTGTTAAAATATTATATATATATTATGCAATGCACAACTGCAACTGAAATTGAAAAACTTAACGATACACGTTGATATAGTACAAGCTCGATATGTTGCGTCTTGCTTCGGTTGCCTGAAATCTGTGACCTAACCACGCCTTCGATTCCTCTCTCAGCGTGTTAACAAATGCATTGCTTGCTTGCTAACTTATTACTTGTTTGCTTACTTACTTACTTACATATATTGCAAGCAACGTCGTCAGAATTTTCAAGATATGTAAAGCTTCCTTATATAAAACGGTTTATGTTCAGGATGCAGTGACGACAGTTCAATCTTGATATATTCGTTTAGCCACTCAGTCTTAAATCCTTCTATCATTCGCAAGTTGTTTTTCTGGCCAAACAGCCGTTGTTAGATAATTTTCGTGTTGACTTTTTATTTAATGGCAAACGGTTGAAACGGTCGATTATGAAGAGTATAGAGCAATGCGGTCAAGTACATTAGGGTACGTATAAGAATAACATAGGCCTACTGACCAACAGTGACTGCACTGTGAAACACTTTATTACACTATCATTATTTCTGCATTTATAAGCCACTATCTAATGACTTAGCATCAATCGATATCGCCGAGCAGTTATGAGTTATGGAATTGCTCAAGGTCCCTGCATAGTTACCGTCTCGGAGGAGGCTCGAACCCGTACTCTCTGCGTTACAAGCCGAGCGCTCTATCCAATATGCTACCGTGCCCCTACAGACCGAATCACATAATATACGTGCGACCACTGACCAGTTGTTGGAAGTAATCAATTATGTTTAGGCCTCTTGTATCGAGCATTCATCATACAGAGGCTAGCGTTCAGAGTAAAGACAGCGCGCTCCTTGCGGTCGGTGACAGTTGGTGACCAACTGTTTGGCCAGATGCATTATGTGAACCATCCTGGTAGGACTCTCACGATCTAAGCGGGCAGTATAGTTTTGCAATATAGGGTATGGAAACTTTTGCCTTCTGAGCATAGTAGGCTAAATATGCCAGAAGCTCTAAAATTGAGCAAAATATACCTTTTGAGTAACCTGTATGCTCTCAAATGTGTGCTGGCATAAAATTGTTGTGCGCGCTATCTTCAAAAGTCGTGCGCGCATGTGCGCAGCTTAGGGAAACATTGAAAGGCGCAAACGGACGGTCGGACGTAAGTGTGGACGGACGGACGGTACGGACAGACGGACGTAACGACGGACGGACAAACGACAGACGGACGGACTTACGTAAGGGCGAACGGATGAAAGAATGGACGGACAAACAACGAGACGGCGATGCAACGAAAGCCATTATTTCCCAGCTGAATACAATTAGATTATGCATCACCATGCATTGAATACTTCCATACGAACTATTTCCCGTTCAACATAACTCGCCGGCGCCAATCGAGTTATCGCGTCGTTCTGCCGTCAAGATCTCTTCTGCAACGCGAGCCCTCGTTGTGTCTAAGGAACAGTTTTCGGCAGTCCAAGGGTTAATTCTACACGTTTGTCATGTCTGTGAATGAATGGATGAATGAATGGATAAATGGATTAATGAATAAATGAACGAGTTGATGCATTTATATACAAGTATGTGTATGTATGTATGTGTGTATGTGTGTGTGTGTGTGTGGGTGTGTGTGTGTGTGTGTGGATGGGTCGGTGGATGGATGTGGAAGAATCGACGGACGGACGGAAAGACGGATTGATGGATGGATAGACGAATGGATCAATAGATGGATGGATGAATGGATGGGTGGATGGATGGATGGACTGTCGGTCGTAAGGATGGATGGATAGATGGGTGAATTTTGGCAGGATTGGATTTGATGGAATTTGATCTCTGTTAGAACAATATAGTGAAACGATTCTTGTAGGTTATTCGGTCTCTGTAACGGGGAACTTCCTGTAAGCCTAACAGATGGCTATTTATACTGAGAAGGCGGCCTATTGGCCCATCGGCCGCTGATTTTTGGGTCATTTCGCTTGAATCTCAGCTTTAGCCTTTGCTCGTTCCATCGGCCGAGGTTGATCTTCTTCGGGTTTTCCTCGCTGTCTTGCCTTCGTCGTTCTGGAAACGTCGAGCACACCTCATTAAACTTTAAACCAGACGCGTGTGTAAGACGAGAAGAACGCGGATTTCCTTTCTCTCCGCGGTGGCTTGTATTTGGCTCACTTTTTCCTCATGACTTCTGCGTCGCTCGTTCCCCAGGGAAAAACAACCAAAAAGCAATCCCGTAACAAACCTCGACACAGTAGTAATTAAACGCAAAGAGAAGCATATACAAATTGCGTCCGATCAACGATGTCGAGGGTCTTTTCGTCTGAGTCGTTTTACTAGTCTACATTCTTAAGAGCACTGTGTCTTCAATGGCCTTTCCAGGATTTGAAGTTATAGTGGAAGTACAGTAATGTCTGTGTCGGGCAAAATGTTGCTGTAGAGTAGTGTCAGTACGTGTAGAGGCATGTGTCGGTATGCATCTTTGAATGGTCATATTTTGGTATAGAGATTCGAATTTGAGGTGAGCGAAAATGTAAACAGTTCTTGGAAACGTTACAAACAAAACTGTAGTTGATTTTAGGTAGCTGTTTGCAATTTACCATGTCTATTGTACGCAAAAGTGAACTGCATTTAAAAGATATAATGAAGAGACAAGCTGGCTAAAATTGCCGATAGAATTATCTAAATTGTAATTGTTATTGTGAGCCAAACTGTAATTGTTATTACAAAAATGACATCATCTGTTTATGCATCGTAAGCTACTTTTAAGGTGCATCAGAGGATTTGACAATCTGCCGCCCCTAGGCCAAGTTTTTCCGCCCCTAATATTTATGTTCAAAAGTTTTAACTTCTTCATTTTTGTTACAACAAATACAATATTTTAAATACAAAATAATTATAAACAATATATTGTTATTAATATCATATCACTTTGCTTATGTTTACTTATTGTAGTGTAGCTCGCAATTTTTAATTAAATTTAATGTTCAAGTTTTCATTTATTGATCTGTAAATTCTGCCGCCATCTGGAATGTGTCGCCCCTCGACCATGGACCCATTGTCCCTCCGCCACTGAGATACTTATATAGTCAATTGTCAATGCTAGTGCCCCTCGAGACGGTAGCAATAAATGAGGGGCATTTCTTTTAGTTCTATTATTTATAACTTGTCTGACGATATTGGAAGACAATTGGTGTGGCGTTTATATCTGCAGCAACCTTCAGGCAGAATACTTTTCGCTTCAATTTATTCATGTTTTGCAGAAATTATTATTAGCACAAATTATTAGCATATGATGGTTATTTTCACCAAGGAACTGCTGTGAGTAGCTATATGTTGAAAGTTTGGATTACAGATGTCGTTGAAAGATTCGTTCATTTAGAAACTGTGACGATTCAAGTACTGTTGTGATTGAACTGTTCGTTTAAGTGTAGTTTAGAAAATCAAAGACTGTATCTTTACTCGATTTAGCGCTATGCTACAAATAAGGGAAAGTCGCCGGTTCAAAGCCCGATGATTGATAACTATGAGGGATCATTGACAAGGCCAACGTGGGCTCCTCAGACCCCTTCGGTTTGCCTTCTGACTTCCATAAATCACTGTGCATATCGATAATTTTTATTGTTTTTCCTTATATTAATATGACCTTGATGTTCGGTCAATAAATGGCTTCATTCCAGTTCAAATATGTATCTGAAAATGGCCGCAACAAGAATGCGCGTCCTGTGTCCTTTGTGTATGTCTATTTTAGGAAGACGTCTGTGGTTTGGGAGGTATGATCTTCCATTTCCTGTCCATCTACATTACACTGGAATCCCTGACAGTATGGAGCTCTGTCCATATGCAACAGAACTGCGTTCGTGGACTGTGGAGTGCTCTTTCTTTATGATCTTAGACAGAGAAGCTTGTAATGTGAATTCGATCAAGCGATTAACGCACATAAAAGACTTGGTACGAAAACAAGACAAGACACAGATTTATTTTAGCAGGCATTTAAATGTCAACTCACTTATCTGGTGCAGGATAAAGTCCTAAGTAATTCATTTTATGCATGTATCTGATGATTACGCGGACATCGACACTAAAGTGATAGTAATAACAACAACTGCACTGACACTGGCAGTAGTGTAACAATGATAACAGCAATTGCAACGGCTGCATAACAGTAAAAGCACCCGACAATCCAGTGACAATTACAACAGCAAAAGCAATGCCCGTGAATGTGTCACTGAGAATTGCAAAACTTCAAACACAGTCATCTTCGAATACAGTTGATTTTTACTCGTCTGCCAAAGACTTGATGAGTTCTAGTCGATACAGGTGTTACTTCCAAATAACCGAATTGATCTCACATTGCTTTTGAGTTAATGTATACCTTAGAGATTTTATTATTATTAGTTAATGTATGCTTTTTGTAATTTTACCCTGTGGTAGGAGAGTGAAATATTAATATTATTTTTGGTATATGCCTGAATTTTTCCAAAAGCAATTATTATGCAACATGGGCAACAAAAGAAGAAGATAACAGTGAAATATTATGATTGGACTTTCGCTTAAGCCTCCGGTGCTGTCCAGAAAATCAAGTCTGGTTGCACCGCGCATTCGTGTGTATAGAAGGTTAACAGAGCTCGTATATAAACATACAGTATGACATTTATAGTTTCCACAATAGCTACGTGCAGATTATAGCGCTTTATTTTCTGCAGTCGCTCACACGCATTTCAAAATATGAAGGGCATCGAGAAGGGACGGAAGACGTGTCCCTACCATTTAACCCCTCGGCTTAAAACGCTACTCCCGTATGTATGTCTTGTATTGTATATATTCGCTTTGTATGAATATATGCAAAACAATACAACGCTACCCCGACCTCTAGTCTGGATGAGTGCTTTTAGTTTCCGACTGGCTTGCGGGTCAGTGGATGATGGATCACGTGCATCTATGAAAAACTGCTACACAATTCCAAGATTATATATTTACATCAAAATGAATAAATATGTTGGGGCCGTTTGGAGCAAACTTAAACTCGCAACTAATTTTCTGCTTTATTGAAGCATCCAATTTTGTGTACAATAAAAATAAATATAATGCGAAATATATTGAACTACTGCAGCAATTCCCTACAGTCATACAACATCTAAGATTAATTTTATTTCAAATCAGAAATTGAGAAATTCAGCGAAAATAAAATTTATATATACTATATATCTTTAACCATTTATTAAAAATCTAGGGTCACTCTTTACCCTCACTTTTGACTCAAAAACATTAAAATTTTTGGTGTCTAAGTTCGGGTTCAAGTGAAAGTTTTGTAGGCCTGGTGGGTGGGAGTCTGAAAAGATTTGAGCGTGAGAGTCCAATCTTTCACTCTAAGTTGTAAGTACGTCAGAAATTTCCAGGTAAATGAAAATATGACCTTGCGTATTTGGCTCACTTCAAAACTTCTGGATTAACCACTAACGCACACTTTTGAAACCATGCCGACACTCTTGGTTTGCGGTATAGGGAACTATTTTATCAAAACTTACTTGTCATTTTTCTGCAACCCCAGTTTATACAGATGAAACATTTGGTTCAATGTTCCCACAATTGCTTTTATTTTAAACAAAATAATCAATCTGTCCATTTCGACAAACGGTCGGTCCAGTTACGACGAAACTGTCCTTCCAGTCAATTTAATAAACAATCTGTCCATTTCGAAAAACTGTCAGTTCAGTTACACCGAAATTGGCCGTTTGATCTGCAGTGACTTCTTCCATGGGGCTTGTCGTGAGCTGGTTCCGAAGTGTTCGAAAAAAGTCACAAATCGGAGGTTTTCTTTTCTCGTTGTATCTCATCTTTGCAGCAGTCATAACTTCGACTGACCGGAGACCGTCTTGCTGCCCCGTATGTAATCAGCAAGTAAGTAAACATGACCTCAATTCCTTGGTCCTGACAGAGTAGTTACAGCTAGCCAACTCTCTGACCATTAGATCACCTCCACCCAAGTCCTTATCACCTACATGTCGATAGAGAGCGTAGTAATTTCACTGTTCTTTGAATTTACCGACTCGAACTAGATAGCAATGTTGATGACTTTAGCTAATTGCGAAAGGTCAGAGCTTACTCGACTAGGAGGATTTTATACCAACAAAGCGCCAGTTAAATACCGAAATCAGTTATACACGCGTCTCTTTTTCGGAAACTGATGAATGTGTACCCCGTTTCCCCTCTGAATACGTCTATGATTTTGATATAGCATGATCTTTCTGATCCTATAGTCTGTTGTGTCGCCCTATAACGCGCAGAGAGACGGGTCGAGCCCTCTTCCCCCAAGACTTTTTCTGTACATAAAACTCGAATGAGTCCTTAACGTAGAGTTGGTCGGTTGCATCGATTGAAGACTCTTCATCGGTTAAATCCTGACGCTATACAAACATAAGAAACGACTATAAAATAAATACCGTTGTCAGGCATAACCTACGCTGTATCATGCTACAGCATGCGCATCCAGTGCTACTGGGCCTCTACGGGGCTTCGATGGATGCAAGTGTATTATACTTGGGCACCGTTATACTTCAGCGGCGTTGATCCGTTTCAGCGGATTATCTGGCGTATTTACGGCATATGTGGTGCGGGTTGCATTATCGGCAGGGGTTCTACAGAAAGGACTGGCGCACAGAGGCACATAATCTCATACGCTTGATTTACCCTCCGTATATACAGAGTTCTTCTCTGCTCTTCCTCCTTTACGCGCATCCTCCTCACCCGTTCCCCCACTCAGCCACCCTCCGCCCCTTCGCTTTGCCTCTGGTCCATATCCGGCCCATTTCGCTTCGATCGAGCGACGAAAGAGTATATCGGACCCCACAGATTCATCTCTCGATAAAGTATCATCGACCACGGGGCTCTAAATTCTCCCCTTTTCTGTTGTCTCCCTGTCCTTGTCTCTGTCTGTCTGTCTGTCTGTCTTTCTCTCTATCTTCCATCTGCCCAACTTCCTCATTCTCTCCGTCTCTCGGCCGGAAGTTGAGAGTTGCAGAAACGGAAGCACTACGTCAGAGCGCGTAGGTGAGAGCCACTTCCGCCGGAAGCATGAGTCGTGCCTACGTCGAGCGAGTGTGGATTGGTCGGTACTGACGTGGTTCATGATCTGCATAATTTCAGGAAATTGTTTAAAGAATTCTCTGCGCTTTATTTGCATGCCTTTGTATCTTCACCAATATAATCTGCTATCTCAAATATCGTCATCAGCATTGACACACACACACACACACACACACATACACCTAAACACACACACACATACACGCATACACATATGTGAGCGTTTATAGTTAGATACGCACATTAGATCAGTATGTATGTATTTATGTATGCATGTATGCATGTATGTATTTATGTATGTATACAGTATATGTATGTAGGTAGGCATGTATGTTGATAATTTTGTATGTATTTATGTACGTATGTACAGTATGTATGTATCAGAACACTTAACATAGCGTCTTTTAAGTACCTCGCAAAAGCGCTGCACTCATGCCTAAGAGATCTAAACAAGTGCGACTGGTTTTGCTCCACCCATTTTCTAACCTTCTGCAACCTGCACCCCACTGGCAAACACAACTCGCTACTGCCCCACCCAATGTTCCCTCAGTTGTTTTCGCTGTGGGACCTGCGCTGTGGTCCGTACAAAATTGCGCTTCTGTCAGACCCAAACCAAAAGACTATAAAATCGCGTTGTATAAAAAGAAACGTATTAGGAGAAGGCAAACTTCTTTTAGAGTCTCTCTTGTGTCATTATGCAATTTCCAGCAAGCGCACACATGATCTATGTTGATTGTTTGACCAGATACGACCAGATACCAGAATGAAAAATATCGATTCTTATGAGACAGTGCAGATGGTCCATCTGAAGTTAATTAGGCATTTTTACCTTCATTGCATTCCTATGGCTGAAGCCGTGTTCATACTCCATGCTAGATGCCTGGAAGGTGGCGCATACATCTACAAGCTGTGCGAACTCAGGGCTTCGTTGTCCAGGGTGTACGACACAGCAACGTCAAATATTTTGATCATCTCTGCCTTAAATATTTTGATAGGTGTACGTGTGCGTGTGCGTGCGTGTGTGTGTGCGTGCGTGTGTGTGTGTGTGTGTGCGTGTGTGTGTGTAAAATCATTATAGATCTAAGTTTGTTAGTCTGTTTCTTATATCTGTCGTCAGTTAAATCAACAACAGCGTCAAATGTAGGACGTTGCTGTTGAGAAAGTAGCTTGCAATATTTTCAGCCAGTCTAGCATTCTCGGGTTTTCCAGCTTGATGGCTGTTTGCGTCTCCAACGCGCTTATCCCATAAATCTTCCCTTCTAGCAACTCATCTTCTGGAAATTTGCAGCCCAAGTGGTTGCAGATTCGCTCAATTAACCGGACTACAACGGCTGTGTCAATATCTTCGTACTTGCTTAACACCTCTACAACGGCAACACTCCGGTATAGGCATTCTCAGCGGTACTACGAGAGCTACTTAGCAATTTTGCTTTCAACAACTGCTGTACTTCGAACAGCTTTTCTGAATAATTCCACAGGGGTCACCGTTCATTCGCGTGTATAGAAGGCTCGTATGGAGCTGTCTGTTAACAGTGCTCATATATAAACATATAGTATGACATTTATAGTTTCCACAACAGCTAGCTTTAGATCATAGCGTTTTATTTTCAGCAGTCGCTCATACACATTTCAAAATATGGAAGGCATCGAGAAGGGACGGAAGACGTGTCCCTACCATTTAACCCCTCGGCTTAAAGTGCTACTCCCGTATGTATGCATTGTATTGTATATATTCGCTTTGTATGAATATATGCAAAACAATACAGCGCTACCCGGACCTCTAGTCTGATGAGTGCTTTTAGTTTCCGACTGGCTTGGGGGTCGGTGGATTTTGGATGATGTGCATTTATGAAAAACTGAACAGCGTTTAAAACAGTTAGTGCAGCATGGTAATGAGCATTTGTTACACGCTTTGAACAATATTTGTGCTCGGGGTAGTTGTTTTCAGTCACCTGTTCTTCACAATATTCGTGCTTCACGCTGATAATGGAGAGAGAGAGAGCAGTCCGGCTTAGAGCCTTGTATTCCGAAGCATCCACCATAGAGACTTTAGAGGTCAGAGGTCAGATTTCATTCGGCTCACATCGCGTGTATTATGTGGGCCAGCTGAATGCCATTGTAAGTAAGTAAGTAAATAAGTAAGTAAAGCATTTGTTAGCAAGCCGTATGTCCATCGACTGAGCGAGGAATCGTAGGCATTGTACGTTTCGGCTGACGCTTCTCAGCCTGAGATGACACACAGTATAGTTTTGCAACATGAGCCATGGGACTGTTTTGGCCTTCTGAGCATAGTAGGCTAAATATACCAGCAGTTGTAACCTTTGTGCCCTATCAGAAAATGTTGTGCGCGCTAGCCTCTGAAGTTCTGCGCGCGTACGCTGCTAGCTTAGAGGGAAAATTGACCCCATCCTTAGGCATCCGATCAGTCCTGCCATCCATCAGTGTATCGATCTCTCGCCAATCAACTCGACGCACTAATGATATCATCCACACATCCACCCCGTCTCCAGATCCATCCTACCGGGCAAGCAATCCACTTCCTGTGTAACCGGACATGTATTCCTATACAGCAATGTATGGAGTAAAACCCTGTTTACTAACTGCGCCCGGTTACTGTTGCTTGAATGCACACAGATCTCTTGGCCAAATGCGGTCGTTGTCAACCCCGCGAGTAATTGATGTTGTCTAAAATTCCGTGGCCCGGCTATCCATACAGGACTCGGTGGACAGTGCCGTCCACTTCCGCCCGCATTCCCGACGGGCTTAAGATGCCCTTCCGGTCGGGTGGGTAACCGTTTAAAAGACAACCGCAGTGGGAGTGGTAAGAATTAAACCCCAGTGACATTAGGTGTTATCACCAGCATGCCACTCTAAGCTACCTGTCTGCCTATCTGTCTGCCCGCCTGTCTGTCTGTCTCTGTATCTGTCTGTCTGTCTGTCTGTCTCTCTCAATTTCTGTCTCATCTGAACCGCTTTTGGAAACTTTTCCTTTGATAAGCGGGATGCAATTAAGTTACTAAATTGTGCTTGCCTGCTAGACGCAGATAAGCTGTGGACTAAACCGAGCTATGTTAAACTTAGCTAGGTTAAGCTAAATTGAGTCAACCTGGTTTACACATAGACTTAAAGGTTGGTTTTAGTCTATTCGGCCTAACTGATTCAGGTGAACATAATTTCCAGGCATGCGCCACGTGCATTTACTTAACTCCAGCTGAACATTCATGCAGCTGCACTAATGTTCAGCTTCAGTCAGTTCCAGGCAGAAATTAAATCAAGCCTACAACTGTTGAAGTTCTCAGGCAGATTGTTTGCACGGCATGCGAGAGTATATTTGTTAGGCGCCATATGAATCTGCACTGATTGCTCCGCGTCTTACCATACACAGTGCGTTTTACCTGTTCCCCAAACAACCCCCTCCGACGGAGACTGACGGAAGCGCGGGTTATAGGTCCCACGGACAAGTGCCCTTACGTCAGACGCCTTAAACTGACAGTCAGACTCAGCCTTAGGTCAATATTAAACCACGCTTGCATCAATAAAACTCTATGGTTCGCTGGCGTCTATTTCCATATATCAGTCGAATTTCCATATATCAATAACCTGCTTCTCCGCACGTCAGAATGCTAAAAGCCTTAACCACTGAATGAGGGATAGAATCCTGATACATCCTAGAAACTTCAGTCGTGAAAGAGCATTCCGTAGTCTTCGGAATGGTGACGTGTAAATAATAAGTTAAGAGAAGGTTACGTCTGAGTTAGGTAAAGTATGGTAACGTAATTCATAAGTACTTGCTCAGTAATTAGGCTTACACGCATCTTTCAATGAAAACGGAGATCAAGAGATCAGAACAAGAACGGTAAACTTAGGCCGTCATGGTGAAATGGCAAGCCTACTAGCTTCCGTCATGGTCGGATGGTAAGCCTACTAGCTTCCGTCATGGTCGGATGGTAAGCCTACCAGCTTCCGTCATGGTTGGATGGTAAGCCTACCAGCTTCCGTCGTGGTGGAATAGTAAGCCTACCAGCTTCCGTCATGGTCGGATGGTAAGCCTACCAGCTTCCGTCATGGTTGGATGGTAAGCCTACCAGCTTCCGTCGTGGTGGAATAGTAAGCCTACCAGCTTCCGTCATGGTTGGATGGTAAGCCTACCAGCTTCCGTCATGGTCCAATACTGTAGGCCTACTAGTTTCTGTCATGGAACAATGGCGCAGATGACGTATCATGTATGGACCGCTGAGTCCTAATCAGCTGCCTTAATTAAAGCCGTAACCGACTGGAATAGAATGGAATGGACGGCGCCATAAAATGCACGGGCATATGTACGTAGACCTATTTATGTGTCAGGACACTTAATATAGCGCCTTTTATGGGTCTTTCAAAGCGCTGTATCAATAGACGGTTGACCGCGAGCAATACCGACAAGAATCGTGGCGTAGACTATGGAGGTATGCGTAAATCGTCATCGTATTCTCGAGATTTCTACAGCGCCCAGTGAACGCTAAGTAGCCGGAACAAGCTTATTCACAGGCGCTCAGTCAAGACAAAATCGATAGGCGGGAAGGGTTCGGTTCCAGGTCAAAATTCAAGAGGCAGGCAGGCAGGCAGGCAGGCAAGGCAGGCAGGCAGGCAGGCAGGCAGGCAGGCAGGCAGGCAGGCAGGCAGGCAGGCAGGCAGGCAGGCAGGCAGGCAGGCAGGCAGGCAGGCAGGCAGGCAGGCAGGCAGGCAGGCAGGCAGGCAGGCAGGCAGGCAGCCCGCTATGGTGGATGGTATTTGGAATTGGAGCGGAAAGAGATAAGGGGAAGATGAAGCATCATCGGGATAGGATTTGTTTTCAGTTTGAAGTGAAAGACACGCGCAGAGGTTGCAAGGGGTGAAGTGATGGTGAGTTCGTGTGATGGGTCAAATAATTGTTGTGATTCTGGTGGGAGTTTAATCGAGAGGGATGAAGCAGCTGTAGCAGTCTTAACGTTTGTAAGCACGTCAGAACGCTTAACTCGCCTTTGCAGATCGTGTTCAGCTCGAATATTTTCATTTTAGCCACAACTTAACTTGCGGCAACTACAACCTTCCAAGCAATACCATAAGCCACGCCACGCACACAATCTCCCAAGACAAAGCCCAACACAGAGCGGTCCTACACCTGACCCCGATACTAGATGTTTTCCGCCTTAACCAATGTATGGGGGATCGAGATCTGACAGAGGCTCTGGGGACCTGAGCACGGGTTTGGGGCTGAACATTGCATGGAATAAGAAGATTCAGGACGGTCTGGTATTACTTGCCTAATAAACAAAATACAAGAGATTCCTCCGCTGAGTTCAACTCCAAGAAAGACATATATAGTTAGTTATGAAAACTTAGACGATTGAGAGAATCAGAATTATAACAATATCATCAAACTTGTACATAACAAATACAGATTGAGCTCAATATAATACACACATACACACATATCTTTCGTAAAACCATCCTAAATTTATAAAATAAAATGCCAAACTGGACTATCTGATCATGATCTAATCTAACGTGAAAGCTTTTATAGCGTCGTCATCATAATGCACAAGGCATCAATTAATAGTCGCTTCTAAGCAAAACTACCTTCCAAAATCACTATCCTTTCGACAGACCCATTCTAGATCCGTGACGCCTCTGGGACCGGAGGACGGGCTACTGAGGATAAGCAGTCCGAGAAAGATGACCAATGTGACATCGCAGAACTTGCAAAGCGAGAAACAGTATGTATGTATGTATGTATATGTATGTATGTATGCATGAATGTATATGTATGTATGTATGCATGTATGTATGTGTATGTATGTATGCATGTATGTATATGTATGTATGCATGTATGTATATGTATGTATGTATGCATGCATGTATATGTATGTATCTATGCATGCATGTATATGTATGTATGTATGCATGTATGTATATGTATGTATGTATGCATGTATGTATATGTATGTATGTATGCATGTTTGTATATGTATGTATGTATGTATGCATATGTATGTATGTATGTATGCATGTATGTATATGTATGTATGTATGCATATGTATGTATGTATGTATGCATGTATGTATATGTATGCGAAAGACAACGAATGACAGAGCAATGGGCCAGCGACTAAGAATGTCCAGGAATCCAGTACCTTTCTGACTTGAGGTACAGTAAGAGACAAAGCCTCCAAAGAAAGATTGCAATATTAATATCTTAATTTATTAATATCTCAGGAATAAGCAAACGTGGAAGATAAGTTGGTTGTCCAAAATATTACGCTGTAATGCAGGATAATACACGTTGTAGGATATAAATAGGCTATAGGACAAATTATATAATCTTAAATAAAAAAGGCCTACAAACCTTTAATTCTTTACAATGATTAACAGACGAACAGTTTTCAGGTCTCTGCGTTCCAGAGATTTAATCCGCAACAATACATCCTTGCATGATCCATTAAGACCGGTTAGGTGAGATTAAGATTAAGCAAAATTCGTGGAACAAGCAATTTGTGGGAATTTGAGTATGCCTATGAGAAGAAAGTAAAACGGTGCAGTTGTGGAATACAAATCCACAGAAAGAGTTCATCAGGTCAGGACAATGACTCCATAAATGCGCAAAATATGCATCAAACGATGGCTCTGTCTGAACAAGACCGGTCAGGTATGACCGGGAAGATAAAGAGGAAAACGAAAAGATATGTGAAATGTCCTGGTTTGTGTCTCGTATTGGTAGTTCGACAACGGAACAGACGCAAAACAATCATCCTTGTGATACAGAAATTTAAAAGTTAAAATATGGCCAAGATAGTCTGATGGCCTATTGGAATTATTAGCAAGAAAACCGGACTGTAATTCAAGCGTGTCGAAATATTTATACAAAATCCCAAACTGTGTTCCATCACACCGGACACGAACCCGATATCCCACAATTCAAAGGCTCTAAAGCTTCAATTCACGATATAAGCGGACTTCAAACATTGATTCAGACTAATGCCTAGCCTAATTTACTTCACTTTCTAATTTATCACATCTAGTAAAATACGAAATGCTGAATCTAAGTACGGTGTTCTAATTAAGCCCATATGTCGCTTCACTCGATCTGGCTACGTTGATATCAGTTTTCTGTATCTACCTTAATTGGCATCAGTACATATTGCGTTGTGAACGGTTAAAGGTTCAGAAGGAGACGAAAATGTACAATCTGGGTCTATAATTATGGTGGGATGCAATGTTTACTTCCTGTTTAGGCCCAGATTGGTTCCCAGATATGGATATTGCTTTACAAGTACAGTCAGCCCCACACTGATTTTATTTCTGTTTGGCTTCGTGGAGATGTCTAATTACAGCTCCTGAGTGGATATAAATCAGTTAATCTGTAGCTCCGTAATTATGGTTTATGATAAGCTGAGATTGCTCGGCAACTCTAAAGGGCTATATTTAGGACTACTCATAAAGCTTAGTAATTAGGTTAAGCAGGGCTTGGCATTTCTACAGCGTCTGTGGTTGAACTCCTATGTAGCCTACAACCGAGACGGCATCGTGCAGCTCCATAATATAATTATAGTCCCGCTTACAAGTGACGTCGTCTGTTTCAATAATTCAAAGAACGAACATTTGACACGGCGCTTTGAGGCACGCCACACTTGTCTTTTATGATCAGAGCGCGAACGCTTTGCATAATTTTTAAGTAGTGCCTTACTGCAGACGATGTCTGAGCCGAAATGCAGACCTGAGGGAAGCCAACTAAAAACAGATTGGGTTGTCACTTTTAACCATCGCTATCAAGAACCTGCATAATCTCAGAACTTCCGCAGCCTTGTGTTCGTGGGCTTAAAAATTCTTGAAAGACTATCGGAGTCGAAGCGTTTGAAATGGGCAACTTACATATCCAGTGTCTTAGTGACATGAATAGCTAAGGCAACCAGTTTGGCAGCTGCGAGTAACTATGCAGATGTGATGTTGCCGCACAGATAGGAGGCTGAAGACACAGCAGTGAAATTTCACTAAGCAGGTGTTTAGCAAACATTAGTTACCCCTGGATCGATTCAGCTGCTCGAGTGTTGTAGGCTCCTTATTACTTGGAAGCCTAAGTGACAACCAAATGCTGCGATCAAGTGTAGCAAAATGCAGGTAGGATCATCAAGTGTTGCGAGCAAATTCAGTAGCTTCTGCTTCTTCTTCTTCACCAAATGCATTAGATTGCCTTCGTGAACTTCACTGGCTTCCTGTTGACTGGCATATCAAGATTAAGATTGCATGCGTGACCTTTAAACCCAAGAAGACCAACGTTCCATCATATTTTGACACATTGCTAACTCCATATTGGTCTCCTAGATTGCTGTGTTCTTCTGATACTGGTTTGTTGCAAGGACCTAGGTTCAAGCTAATTGTAGGATCACGTGCCTTTAGCTGCTGCGCTCATTGTGTTTGGAATCGTCTACCAGAAAAGACCCAACTTGTTTATTTGCTAACATCATTCAAATCATTTGTAAAATTCACTATTTTTCTCTGGCTTTGCATAACTCCAATCTTGGCTTCTAGAGAACTTACATCTAAGCAACAGATTCAGATTTTTGCGCATCTAATAACTGCTTAAATAAATAAAATAAATAAATAAAGTAATTTGTGTGGCGCCACAATAACTATGATGAGGTGTAATGAATCAAATTTGCCGACAAGATGTTCATAGGACGTTAGGGATCAGAATCACATGTGTCTTCCACGACCAGTTTTGTGAGCGTAGAACCTGTTGAAGTGTCCGGTTATGATTGGAACGGGAATGGCCAGCGTCAATACCCCGGTGATGGCGCAAGCGGAACCGACCAGCTTCCCTAAGTAACCGACTGGAACCTTGTCTCCGTAACCGACCGTCGTCATGGTGATAATTGCCCACCAGAACGCATCGGGGATGCTGTGTATCTGCGACCCTTCGACGCCCAGCTCAGCGTAATAGATGGCGCTCGAGAAGACGAGAAGACAGACGCAGAGGGCGACCAGGAAGAGGCCTAGACCTTCGACGCTCGCCTGAAACGTGAGGATGAGCACCTGGAGACCGACGGAGTGCTTGGTCAGTTTGAAGACGCGGATCAGCCGGATGACGCGGAGGAAGGCCAGCGAGGCGCTGGACTTGGCTCCCTCGCAGCTCATCGTCGACAGGACGTTGAAGAGGGTGACGTAGTAGGGCACGATCGCGGTCACGTCGACGATGTTCTTGAAGTCACGCCAGAACCAGGTCTTGCGCGGACACGAGATGAAGCGGACGATCGCCTCGACGGTGAACCAGGCCGTGCACGTCGTCTCGATGACGAAGAAAGGATCGAGAAAGTTCGGAGCCTCGTCGGCCACGCAGTGCGTCTTGGCGAACATCGGCAGCGTCTCGACGCAGAACAGCACAATCGAGATCAGAGTCATGCAAACAGAGATGACGGCCACGACGAATGCAGCTCTCGACGTCTCTGGGTACTCGAAGAGCATCCAGATCCGCCGCAGCACGGAATGGGACGGAAGATGAACCGTCTCCGGGGCGTAACCCTCCGATCGTTTATACTCCTCTACGGCGTCCGGTTCCATTTGATAGAATAGCAGCTCTTCGAGAAATACGTCGTCTGGAACGTGGTGCGGTCGCTTGAGTCGTCCGCCGCATTGGTAGTAGGCGAAGATGGCCTCGAAACTCGGGCGATGGCGGTCAAAGAAGACCTCGTTCTTGCCGCGGTCGAAGAACTGCTTTCGTTTCTCGCGGTTGCCTAGCAATGTTTCCGGATGTCGTTCGAGCACGAACAGGTGCGTCTCGAAGTACTGGCCACTCACGTTGATTCGCAACCTCTCCGTCGCCAGGAGGACAATCGGGCCCGGAGACCGATGCTCGTCGTGGCTGGCCAACCCTCCTGCTCCGTTTCCCTCCGAGCTGACGCCGTTTCTCCACCAGCGCTTCTTGCGTCTTCCGAGGGCATTCGGGTCAACGACGACTGCGTTTTCTGAACTCGACTGGTGCCGGATGAAGCCGAGGGATACGGAACTGGCGCACGGATGGACCGTGTTTGACCCAGTCTGCAGGATTCGATGGTGGACGCGACCCCCGCTGAGGTACCCGACGGCCGTGCTCTTGAAGACGAGCAGCCGTATCTTCTCGCGTGTCATCGGGATGTCCGTGCCCGCAGCCGTCGTCTCTTCTAGATACTCCGCCAGGTGGCGCTCTGACGACGCCCGAAAGAGGCGACATCTGCCAGGCATCATCTTTTCTAGGATTCCACGACAGCTTTTTGCGTCATCTCGAGAAGCTTATGCACCTTTAAGATCATCCGATAACTATTTTACTATGACTAGATATGCATTTCAAGTCTGTTACTCTAATGCCGGAGCTGATGGATAGCAGCTGACAAGAGAAATATTCAATCCAACACCGACAGCCTACTAATTTAAAGCTCCTTAAGCTTAAGATGTTTATAATGTTTGTGTCAGACTCTCAACTAGTCTTTAGGACTAGATGTTCGTTTATCAACGCTTAGGTATCTGCAGTATCACTTAACATCGAACAGAAAGATTAGGATAGAATTTGTTAAATCGAAAGAAGAACATCTTCCACCGGATGCCATGACAACGGCCTCAGCCGTCGCACCCTGCGTGCATCAACGACCGCCAGCTGAACAAGGCACCTGTCCGGATGCGACTGCTTTCTTCGGCCACCAGCATCCGTAGCCGCATCCATCTTATGCAGTCGACGAGACGCAGAGATTCACAGCTCGATGCGCACCAACATCAACAGCCAACGCAGCAGCAGCAGCAGCAGCGGAGTCGCCATCAATGGTCAGATTGGACGATCAGTCTCAGCTTCATCAACAGCCGCTCTGATCTAATAAAATTTGATCCTCTGGAATCCGATTCAATTCGGCTTTTATTTCTGTCCTTTCCTGAACAAAATCTGCAATCGAATCCAATACAATCAATTCTAGTTCGATGGACTGGTAGAATCCAATCCCCAGCGATCAATCGATCTTGTATTCAATCCATCCTAATTCGATCTGATCTAATCCGGGTTAATCCAAACCAATCTAATGTCATCCTGTCTGTTCTAATTTCTTTTTTTTAGCATTGTCATCGGTCTTGATAGTATAAATTCATTGAAAAATTAGCAGAGTTGAGGTTAGGGCATTTACATTTACTCGGAAATCAAAACTGGTTGGAGTCTTCGAAGCACACATCCTGTCGTACCCTCAAGATAACGAGCGCAGACCACAAGGTCAACGGGTCGCTATATATCACTGCGTGGCGACACCCAGCGACGTCGTTTTTAACTAGGGCTACGAGCGAGGCCACACGAAAGACACCAATGCGACACGCAGCGGTACAAGCAAGGCGAGTGAGGTATGGAAAGTTATCGTGACTGAGACAGACAGACAGACACACAGACAGACACACAGATAGACAGACACACAGACAGACACACAGACACACACAGACAGACACACAGACACACACACAGACACACACACAGACAGACACACAGACAGACACACAGACAGACACACAGACACACACGAAAAGACAGGGAAGCAGACGGCACCAGAGTTCGAGGCAGAGATAAAGTGAAAGGAAGCAGACAAGGAATAGGGTGAGCAATGAAATGCCAGAGGAAGTCATACAGCAGAGAGATCAGAGAAGAATTAGGTGGCAGTAGTGGGGAGAAGAAGGGAGCGATAGACGGGTAAAAGTAAAAAGGAAATCATGATTGTAAGGAAGCTAGGAAGAAATAAAGGAAGAATTGAATCAAGGAAAGAAGAGAAGAAAGAAGGAAGGAAGGAAAAAAGGAATCATAAATGAAAAAAAAGAAAGGAAGGAAGGAACGAAAGATGGCGGAACGAAAGAAGAAAGGAAAGGTGGATGGGAGAAGAGACCATAAAGAAAGAAGGAATGGAAGGAAGAGGGATAGAAGATAGGATGAAAGAAAGGAAGAAAGCAAGGAAGCAAGCAAAGAAGGAAGCAAGAGAGAATGGATGCAAGCGAAGGATGGATGCCAGGAATGAGTAAAGACATGAAGGGAAGATCGAAGAGAAGCCGGAAGGAATGGACGCAGAAGAAAGCGGACTAGAAGGACCGTTTGAGAGCGAACGCCATGCAGCGATACAGTCTTTGCCGAGACATCTATTTAGAGTGAGGTAAACGAACAGGAGAAAGGCAGAAACAGAGTAAGAGAGCAAAATGAGATTGAGTGTGTGTGAAAGAGGAAGGGGAAGAGGAGGAGAGGCTGAAAGACAGAGACATAGATAGACAGATAAACGGACAGAGAGAAAGACGTCTAATGTCTAAGCATCGGAAATGCGTCAGCGAAAAACGGATTAGGAATTCTTGGTCGGCTTTCATAAGACGTGACAGTTTTAAAAAGTCGGCCTGGAGTCTTTCCAGGCTGCAATCGAACGCAGAGGAAGAAGTCTACTCTTCCGGACTGTGGGGTCATTCGGACCAGCTTCTTGCCTTCCCTCTATGGCAGACCCCGGAAATGGGGTCACGATGACTGTGGAGGGGTCCGGTGTTAATTCACCTCGCGAAGGGAGGATCTACGTATATTGATGCTGTGATTTCGGCGAAATTTCTGGATAGCGAGAAAAGTGGGCCATTTTTAGATTTACAATTTGTGAGATTGGTCGCTAGTAATGGACGGCATTTCATAGTCGCAAGAGTCGGCATTGTATTATATTAATATATTCATAGGCGGTTCCATTAAGCTGGACCTTGTTCTCTCCGACCTGCCTTTTGATACTCATGGAGATTTTGTACGCTGTTCATAAGGACATCTTTGTTTATTTGTTTGCTTGAACGGTTTCAGTATATGAACACTGAATTGAATTGAATTGAAATTATAGCGCCTCCAACACAATACTCAGAGGCATGACAGTATGAGAACAGAGCTTTCAAACCGGTATTTAATATCGAGCGTTTAAAAGTCCACGTTGAAACTTAGGTACCTGGTCATGTGTTTTTTGGAATTTTGTTCGTTTTTTATAGTCCTATAACCTTATTAATCATTTGGCAGTAAAATAATTTGAATGAGCGATGGGAGAGCACACCGACAAAAGCGCGCAAGACAAAAGCGCACCCGCAAAAGGTCGCCGAAGGAAGCCCTATATAGTTTGCGTGAAAAAAGGAGCGAAGTAGGTTTAATTAATTGACTGGTATGACCAGCTTGATACGGTTAAAGGAGGAGGAGATTGTCACGTGATTAATTAAGACACCTACCACTTTGTGGGAGGGAGTAAGTGTACCTATGTACCTATACATATACGGTGGCGGCGCCAGGGTTTGCGTTGGGGGGCTAAGACTCCGGGTGAGGGAAGCGCCGCGGTGAGGTGCCAAGATATGGTCAGCCAACTAAGTGGAATCGGTTCACAAATCAAAGCAAATCAATTACTTTTCAATGCGTAGTTATCTGCTTTTGTCGGCGGCTATTGTCCTGCGCGCGACTGTCGTTGGATAAGGAATCGGAGATACTTTGGGGGCCAATTTTGGGCAAATTAAAGCAAGGATTGAGCCGCTTTTAATTAATCATTTGACAGATTCTTTCCTTTTTATCTTAAAACTAGGAACTAGTCTGGGGACTGAGCAGAAATTTCAGGGGTTTTAGGCCCTAGCCCCAACGGTGCACTGCATGATATATTCGAAATTGTAACTAAGTTTAATCGCAAATTTGTATAGCGCCTCTTCAGAGATAAACTCTTCAGTAGCGCTCCTGACCTGCCAACAAAACCACGTTGTCTAGTCGTTGTTCTTGTTGTTGTACCTGTTGTTGTCCTTGTTGTTGCTCTTGTTGTTGCTCCTATTGTTCTGGTAGCCAACATCCGGTCCCAGTCGATCTTGGTAGACCGGGCGACGTCCAATCCGGGATCTATTTTCGTGTCTTGGACCACTTCAATCGCTTTCTGGACCTGGTATCCATCTGGTGCTTGACCACGTTTTCAAGGAAGCAGATATATACCTCCTATATGTCATATAGTTAGCGCACTGGAGACACTGCGTCCACACATTATACCTATATACTTTATATACATATATATATACACATACATATATATACCGAAACATCGACTCAATTCAATTTTGTTTTGTCATAGAAACACTTGGCAGCTGGTCATTGGCTGCAGCGCCATCGGACGATGGACGCTAACTCCGCCTACTCACGTTATCACGTGACCGGACGTGGTCTGCGTCGCTGACTACCGAAATGGAAATCGGCCATTGGTCAGTTAATATATCTGGGCTCCAAAGCATCGATCGCTTATCTGCCTTGACCTTTGACCTGGAGGGACTTTGTGGAGTCGTCGTAGGCTACGTGAGGGGCTCAGCCCCTTCGGCCAAGCGAGATTTTCCTATGGAATGTGGTCATTGATATGAGATCATTGATCTGAGGTCATCGATCTGAGGTCATCGATCCGGAGACGGTCTCTCTCTGCGTCCGTAAACCAGTTCCAGCTGACAGCAGCAGCGCCTTCTCGCAGTCAACGACCACGAACCCGACGCGTAAACCAAGCCGACAATTGACCGCGTGCAAGCAGACTATTATTGGAAGAGCATGCGCCAACGAGATGAACAAGGCAAACTAAGGGGGCAGGACGAGGACGTGGAAAAGCGGAAATGGAGAACATACGCAGGAGCGGCTGAAGAAGAATGACGCAGGAAGAAAAATAGAAAGCGGTAGAGAGAGATGAAACCATCTTCCGGAAGTATTAAGGTGTGCTGAAAACCGAATGGAAAGAGGAGGAGGAGAAGAGGAGGAGGGGAGCAGGAGGAGGAGAAGGAAGAGGAGAAGAAGAGGAGGAGGAACAAAAAGAGGCAAAACAAGCATGTATACATAAAAAGCACGATGATGATTCGAAAAGGCATATAGGCCTAAAGTAATCTGAAATGACTGCAAAACCACCCTAGCAGTACTACAGAAAACCGTGGAATTATTGCTGGTAAAATGGCACAAGTTATACACGTATAGTTTATGTCTGCATTGACTGCCTATTGAGTGAAGGGGGAGGGGCTACACGAGTAAGCTTACATGAAGAGCGTGAAAGGCGGATAAAAGAGAGACATAAGAGGCTGAAGAAACAGATAATGAGGAAAACAAAGAGAATCGATGGGGAAGATCAGGAAGGAAACACATTTCAGATAGCCGGCACGAAAGCCGATCACATAAGAAATAAATAAAACCGCGCAAACGACACACACGCATGTGTGGATGCAATTAAGAAGGAAGACCAGCGGACAGGCAAACGCAAGTAGCTCGATTTCAGCTGAAGGTCGTAAGAGCAGAAACGTATATCTTGTGGCTGTGTGCCTTCTTGGCACGTAAGATTCCAGCACGTTTATGATTGTATTTGTTCGGTATATGGCACGAGCTCGCACTTAGTCGGAGAGTCACATGCAACCGACAAAAACACCAAAAACTGTTTACTCAAGACTTGGCAAATACCGACATAAGCATGTACTTGCAGACGCCGATGCGTTTACGAGACAGAACCACCGAAAACCGTGAAATCATCGCTATAAAATGGCACAAGTTATACACGTATAGGCGATGCCTGCTCGGATTGCAATAATAAAGAGACGTAAATTTACAAAGAAATGAGAAAATTAAAAAACTCCAAATCGCTTGACGAACATCGCTGAACGTTTATTGTTCGTAAGAAAGGATGAAGATATTCTCTACTTCGGCGAAAATTGACTGCGTCATCACATCGAAAAGAATAAATCGCATTGGATAGAATAAGACGTAACAACCAGCGCTATAAAATGTTGAAATCAGACCTATGCTTAATTTACTAGGAGTACCATGTCACACGTTAGACTTTAGTACTATTTATAACCTCATGACTTGCCCTAAAAACTGGCCCTGTATAATTATAGTGCTGAGGCACCCAGTGTGATTATCCCATTACGGGCTCTCGGTCGTAATAATCGTAATCGTAATTTCGATGATTTTTAAAGCGCTTCTTAGAAGCTAAGCACAGGACACCAGCTTATTAACAAGCGCTGCGTCAAGTCAGAGGGATTGTCCAAGGCTACCATTTGAAGAACAAATTGCGGTTGCCAAAAATGCCAAAAGACCAGCGAGAGGGAGCAGAGGGTTGTTACGGTGGGTTGTGTTTAGGTTGAGAGCAATGGAAAGACGCTGTTTCGATGATCAGGATGGGATTTAATGGCAAAGCACTTCATGCGAGATTTCCAGTCCAAAGAAAGGAATCGGGAAACGAGAAACGAGATCATAGACGCTCGATAGCCAATATAAGTGAACGAGTGTATAATAAAAGCATCAAGACTGAGATGGAAAATGCATATGGTTAGAGTGCTGGTTTATCGTCAACCGAGTGGTCGTTGGTTCAAATCCCGCCAGAGCGGAAATCTGTTAATTCAGCTATAAACGACTACACCGACTGTTCACTGTCCGTGGGAAGAAAAGACGGCGAGGGTGAGGACTGGCCATCCACCCTCATATGCTGAAGCTAAGAAAATGAAGTCGCTAACACTTCATTCCCATGTGGTACAGGTCTCTTAGCCGAAGGAAAGCTAGAACAGGAAACTTCTTCCACTTTTTGATGAGTAACATTTAATGTCACAAGAACAAAGACAACAGTCATCACTGTACATTTTGGCTCTCCATTAATGGTAATCGTAATCCCGAGACTTCTACAGCGCCCAACGAAAGCCATATTCTACTCTGATAACTTCTGTAGCGTCGCTATCGTAATGTACAAGACAACAATGGATGGTCGCTTCTAAACAAAACTGCATTCCAAAAGCATGACCCATTGCGCAGAATCAGTCGAGACACACGAGGTCTCTGAGGCCAGACGACAGACCAACGAGGATAAGAAATCAATGAGATTCCATTCTACATTGAGTGTAGCTACACGTCTGCCCATTTTGACGGATTATAAATGTTCCGTTCTTAATGATATAATTAAGGCTAGCGCAGAAAGCGTCGCTGAGTAGTTTCTCTTGAAGAGGCCCTATACAAATTCCTGATTACAATTACACAAATCCTATACATCACAAGATTTGCATCGCGGACAGATACAGGCAATGATCCACAGAACCTTTGTTCAGCCACCGAAAATGACGAGGAATCAAATACCGTTCTGACGTGGGGCATTTAACATCCAACGGATCTAACGAACTGAATAGAAATAAGCAAGTCGAATTTAAAAACAAACCTTTTGAATGGTGGGGGCCTATCTAAGCCTGGACATCTCCAAAAACAGACAAGAGTACATTAAGAAGGCAAAATGTTATGGGTTTTATCGAATAAGAGATAGAGAAGATACACCCCGATCGACAATGAAAATAATATCATTAACAATGTGGAAAATCGCTCAATCCAGTGTTCTTGGGCCTAAAACTGTTCTACTTGTAGGCGATAGCGATTCTGAGGGAAATCTGTTATTTATTAACGAGTAGTCATTTGATGCTCGTGGGAAAGACTCTCGATCAATATTTTGGTCAATGCCTCGATCACGTATGCTAAATAAATAGCAATAATTAATATTTCTTACTTTTGGTTGGCTTCTGCTTTGTGCGAAGAGTTTAATATATTTTTCACGTCGAAGATTAATCAGTAGGGCTATGAATTAAAACTCATGTTATATCATTTCGTGTCAGGTAATATTATTGCTATGTTATACTATACAACCTTCGTGATGTAATATTTCGAAAAAAGCCAGAAAATTAGCGCGCTAATGAGATCCGGCCAAAAGCCATCGGAAAGAGATGTAATTTATTATAATACAGTACACAAGTTTCTTTTGTAACTGGCATAAATGAGACTTCGAAATTTTAGGACTCCAAATTTAAGGCTCACATCTACCGATGCTGATTAACCTTCGATTCGTCCGTCGCAAATCTCCCTGGTGGCGCGAGAGTAATGTCCGGCGGTCGCGTTTTCTACTACCTACCAGGACTGCGTTGGACGGCGGTGTTATTTTGTTCCGCGGACGTTATCGGCCGTCGTCGTCCCACGTCTTCGACGCTGCTCGGTCCAGGAACTCTGAACACAGTGTCATCTGTCAATTCTAAATGGGAAGCCGTTGGTTGGGCTCAACGTGTGTATGCGAACCTGCTCTACTGGAGACTACTGTTATCTGAGCATTGCTTGCTAACTGAAGAACATTTTGTTCTTAACGATGACTTTTTAACATAATTTTTTGACAACAGTTAACATAATTTCGGCTAGCGTACAGAATGCCTCTGATTAGATTCCGTTGAAGCGGCCGTATATAAATGTCCAGATACAATTATAAAATTGTAAATTCAGATTCGGTTCCAGATCAAGATCTAAGGGTCAGGCAGTCAGACGATCGGACAGATCGAAGGTCGTGTTTATTTAACGGAGAAGAGGGTTAGAAAAGAAATAAAGGCGTCAATATATTAAAATTTAATTGCATTTAAAAATCTTTAAAATATTAGAAACAAACTAAAGCTATTTGAACAATTCAGATATCAGACTGTTAATCAATCATGTATTTCCTAAATTATTTTATTATAATTTGTAAGACCTATAGACTATATAGGCCTACTCTGTCTGCCTCAAATGCCTCTCATACACGGGCTTCTATTTGTCATGTCAGCCTGTAACTTAGAGTAACTCATTTGCACCAGTTACACCAGTTCACGTGTTTGCGTTTCGTGTGTGCTTTGTGTAGGCTAAGCTATATATCGATCCGTCTATCACAATTAAATACTTAAAGGATTAACTGCTTGTTGCCGAATTACTTACTTACTTACTCACCGGAAACCTTTTATTTTTACCAAATTAGAACTGTTCACCAGCATTCCTATCCGTTTCCATGCGGGTCTAATTGTGTCGTTTCACAACCGGCTTCATATAAGCAAGTGTGTTTTGCGTTCATAGTACACACGGCGACCGTTGATTTCAAGTGGCGTAAAGTCAATCGGTGCCACGCGCGTCGTATTCGTAAATAGACAATGAACTAGTAACTGTCTCAGCGCCTCGAGAATATCCTCGTTCTTCGGGCATTTGTCTTTTTCGTATAGACTCCTAGCTAGGGAATAATAATAATAATAATAATAATAATAATAATAATAATAGTAATAATAATAATAATAATAATAATAATAATAATAATAATAATAATAATAATAATAATAAACTTCTAATGTGCTGGTGTTTAATGCACAAGGCATCAACCGATGGCACATCAAAGCCAAGCCACAATCAGGTCAATATTCAGGTCAGTACTCGATCATATACGAATATTACATATGAATTGGACAATGAAGGTAAAAAATACGGAGGTCCGAAGAAAACTGAGCATAAAAGAAGATCTAATACAAGTAATAATGAGAAGGAAATTACGCTTGTTTGGACATATATGCAGGATGGATGACAGTAGAAAAATAAAAAGCTTGATGATGGGAATTATGGACGGAAATGGGAGACGAGGAAGACCTAACAGGGAGTGGACAGATGATATAAGGGATTGGTGTAAGCAAGACTTGCACGCCTTGATAAGAACAGCACAAGATCGGGAACTGTGGAGACAAGTGACAATGCATGCAATGGACACCTACGGGCTCTCGGCCCATGGATCATGATGGTGATGATGATGACTCGATCATATACGTTATTCAATAAAACTATGGATAAAACCAAGTTTCATTTTTAAATGCGCCTTTAAATAACCTAGTTTTTTCGATTTGCCTTTTGGAATGAAGAAATACAGAGTTAACGATTACACTGGCGGTTAAGCCATTATTATGAAAACCATTTTCGTGCTGGCAGTGAAAATTTCCCGTACTCGAAGCATGTTGCAGTTAATATTAAGTTTGTGTTTGTGCTGAATTTCAATGGTTATTGTGAAATAATGCCAAATTCTGACAAATCTGAATCTAATGGACTGAAAAGAATCGCGACCTATCTTGTTCAATTTAAAAGTGCGCCAAAGCAATAATCTTAGTGGACAGAAAACGCACCCTTCTGCAAGAGGCGCGCGCCCATAGCAACATAGTCTAAACAACTATGGCGTCTTGTGAAAGATTTGAATTTTCTGCGATATCTTGTTAGCGTAATACAGTTTATGGTAAACAGTTTTGCGACTTTATTAGGTCAGAGGCGGTTGTAAAACTGTTTTAATCTTTTTATCCATCCGTCCATCATTCATCCATCCATCCATCTATCCATCCATCCATCCATATGTGTACAAAAATGCGTAAGGTCTACACACATCGACCAACCCACCCATCAAATCACCCTTGACAGTTATAAATAACCCAATTTATTGAGACAACGGTGGCGAAATTTGTTTATGCAACAACCTATTTGGCAAGCATAATCCAGTTAAGATGAATTATATATGTTGCCAATAAAAATTAAATTAATATTTAATAATAATTATTTTTGTTTTGACCACAAAGCCATTAAAACTTACAGCACGAGTCTAAAAATCTGAGTGATTATGCACTGGCCTAGTTAGCTACATCAGTAAGCGCGCACGCCAAGGAAGCCTCGGTGCGTGAGGATCCCATGTTCGCGTCCCGGTCGTGGCTTATTTCAGAGATTTGAATCTCGGGCTAGTACGGTCCGTGCGCGGGGACCTTAAATGGCGTGTAGCGGTGGTGAAGGATCTCACCTGTGCGCGGGTGGAATCCATATGGTCGCTTTAGAAAAACGTGTACAATTTTATATGTGTTCCATACGTTGATTCAGTTATATTACTATTTGTAAAGGTATATTATGCGTAAGAAATATAGAGATGCATATGATATAGTTTTAATGTAAATTTTCAAAATTTACTGCTTTGTCTAAGTTTTAAAGAAGTGGCATTTTCAATTAGCGGTTTATTCTTCCAGTAAATGTGATCAGCAATGGCCATGGATGGCACTTTCATGATGTCAGTGGGCCAGACCAAAGGAGTTGGTGATGAGCCTCCAATGTACCTGCAGAGGCCAAGCTCTGTGAAGTCGCAGGATATAACACACATCCTCGCACGTACTTTTCGAGAGCTTTTCACAAAAGAAGTTTTGGCCTCAGACACAATTCAGTATTTAAACACTTCACGAGGTGGAGACAATGAGTTCCATGAAAATTATGTGGTTGCTTTACAAAAGGTAATTTAGGAGAATATATACTCTTCTGTTCTTCTTCTTATTATTATATTTTTTGTTTTTTTTAAACCTGAAGTACATATGATCCCTGAGGATTAAACAATTAGAGGAGCATTATTCTGATCTTTGCAGATGGTTTCTTCAGTGGGAAAGGTACCTCAAAAAGTGACTGGAGTGAAGTGCTGACAACTTATTCCAGACAGATGGACTAACCAAAGCAAAACTTCTATTTTGGACTGGTTAATTTTATGCTGGTGGAAAAACCAAGTTATCTTGCATGCAGAGTGCAGAAATCTGCAACTGGGGATGGAAGAGACCAAAACGCTTAGTTTCTTGAGATAATATTAAGCACAGCCGACAAGACAATTATGCAGAAGCATTAAGGCCTTAAACTCAGTGCGCTTCTGCATAGGTAACCAGTGCAGCCCTTCCAACTTGAGACTGGTTATATGCCCAAACTTAGGTATACTACCATTCGGTTGAGCTGCAGCATTTTAAACAGACTGAAGCTGATTGGTGCAGAAGGAAGGGAAGGCTAAAGGGATATTGCCATTGTCAACCCTGGTGCACTTGAATGTTTGCATCAGGGTTATTGTGGCTTAAGTTATAAGTGAATGGCATATGGTGCGAATCTGGCACAGATGGTAAAAGGACGTTCAACATATATTCTTCACATGCTCTGATGAGGTCAAACATTGCATGGCTGTGTATATCTATGCTCTGAATGGTTCCATTAAGTTGTAGGATTATATTTTGTTTCCAGATCAAAGAAGAACACGAGAGGAGACTTGCAGAGGCTGCTATGCTTGAGAGGCACATCTTGCAGGCTCAGGCCCGAGCGTTGACGGCTGATGAGAGGGATGCTGACCGCATAACCAGCAGCATGAAGGGATATCCAGATGTTTGCATACCTCCAGGTTAGCGTATCAGCAAAAGACATCTTCATTGACTGACTGATTGATTTGTTTGCTGGATGACTGGCTTTTTCACTTATTCTGAGATTGACTGGCCGTCTGACTACTTTTTTACTGACTGTTGTGCAATAACTGCCTACCCATGTGACTGGCTTTTCAACCTGCTGGTTGGCTTTTAAACTGCCAAATTTTAAATTCACAGTAGTGAATTACTGGTGATCTCACTAAGTTTCAAATTTATTACTTGTCAGCATAAGTGGCATCTTGAGTGATTGATGACTGACTGGCTGACTTACTGACTGACTGACTGACTGACTGACTGATCCACTGACCGACCGACCGACTGACTGTGTAAGTGGTTGTGTAACTGCCAAGATGTCAGGTTTACAATGTGACTTCTGGTGAAGCAATTTGCCAGCAAACAAAGTGAATTGACTGTTTATTTGTTGTCACAGTTGGGCTTATTAGACTTGGGTTCAGACTTTTGTCAGAAATATGGCCAATGATCAGATTGCAAACACTGGCGATTATTTTTGTTATGTTGATGATGACAATCGTCCTATAGATAATCTTAGCACAGCTGATCATGGAAGAGGTGTTCTTGGAAAAGATGATTGTTGCTCATCTTATAACTGGTGAATGAAATTGATTGTGAAGTCAGAATGAAGAGGCAGGATAAAGATTAGGTTCTATCTCTCATTAACAATACTTGCATTTGTAGCTCGATCTCATTTTCGATCATGCATCGATTCAGATCTTCTCAGGAAACACAACCTTATTTCACCAGAAGATTTCAGTGCTTTGAAGTTGCCAGTTGTACCTCCACCACGAGGTGATTCCTCTCCTTACCTCAAAAATCAAAACAGAAGCCCTTTTGCACCATAGATTACAGATAACTCTGGGTGATGTCTAATGTTTAGAATGCTGTGGTACTGGCTTTGCAACATTGTCACTGTGACTCCAAAATGACTGCTGTGGAAATTCTGTTACAGTCTGATTTTCATGTTATCTTAGTGCAGTGCTTGTTCATCACAGGCATGGAGTTGTGTCAAAAACCATATATAATCTTTGGTGATATTGTTATGTGTTATATATATATATATATATATATATATATATATATATATATATATATATATATATATATATATATATATATATATTGTTTTATATGGCTGTTGTTTGTGTGCTTCAGTTAAGTGGAAATTCAACCTTAAGTCTATTGGTCGGGATATACAATGAATGTGGCATGAACTTCTCAGCCTTTCTTCCCTCTCTTCTGCAAGCGCTTGAAGACCTACTTGTTCCTCAGTGGTTTTGGGTTGGTGGGCCAAGAGTGCCTCTGATGAGTATACCTTGAAGTGGCACTTTGTAAATTCTTGATTACGATTACGAATGTGTGGAAACTTTACCATGCTTTGATGTAATGCAATGATCTTGAACTGGTTCCAGGTCCGACCACGCCACACTACGCGCTGGACACTCGTGCTGACAGGAAGAGACGGAAAAGGAAAGAAGAAGGACGTCCTCAGAGTGAAATAAGTGACAGCTTCACTGATCATCGTCCTGCAGAGAGTGAACTTAACTTTGACTTGAATGAAAGAAAATCAGAAAACTCACCCGTAAGTCAGTTAATGACTAAATTCTTCATATGTTATGTAAATTAACTTATCAGTTTATAAACATATTAACTTGGTTATTTAGTTAGTCAACCACACCTGTTGTCAGTTAATCAGTTCAGTAGTAAGTTATAATTGTTATGATCTGGTAAGCAATGGGTTGACTGATCATCATCATTCTTTTCACAATCAAAATAACTTGCTGAAACTCCAAAACGCTCATCACTTACCTGCTCCCTGATTTGTACACTCACTTGCTCATTTACTCGCTCGTCTTCTTGATCGCTCGCCGACTGATTCAACTTTATATTTCAGTGTATCAGATTAAGTAAAAGTGTATATTATATTAATTTACACTGCATTGTGTAGTACTACCCTATGATCATCAGAGTAGATTACATTGCGCTCTGTTATAACATGTTATGACAATCATTTAATACAACAGATTGCTAGACTTTATATTGGAGTGCATCCTTATAAATGGGTTTTTGAAATATTGACTCAAATTATAATGAATTTTAATAATAACACCAAATTACAGATTATAGCGACAGATTATTCCATTGAAAATCATTCCACAATTTACTTTAAATTGAAAGGAATTACTTCAGAGTTAATTACACTGTGCTGGTTGTTAGCCATCATTCCTTGGAAAAAGTCTTTGGAAGCAACAGATGAGCAATGAGGAGAGGCTGTTGTGCCGAGCAGAAGTTGGAAATCTTCAGGTCAGGGTCGACCATCTGAAGAATCATCATTACCTTCCACCAGGTGATCTGCTAATCAAGAAAAATCGAAAGAAGCCCAAGGAAATTGGCATCAAATTTCCACCCGAGAGGTAAAACTTTATATGAAATCATGCATAATTAATGATCTCATTTAGTCAGGTAAGCCACCTGGTGTCTAGGGCAGTATTCAGTCAGTGGATCAGTGGATTGTTGTGTCATATTGTATATTGAATATATTGATGTATTACATCTTATGTGATCTTAAACTCGTTTTTATGCAAAATTCTTTCTCCACATAAGGATTCACTAAGTGGCATGTGCATTTTCTCTCCAGTCTAACTTCTACAACTATGTTCTTCACAAATTTGCGCAGCTTTGTTTCATATTTTACCCAACCCTGTAGAAGATTTCACTCTGGAAAACCAAGATCCCCAGAAATTTTGGCCTTCATTTCACCACTGTGTAACTGATCAATAGCAGCTAGTTTTTCCTCAGCAACCTATGAATATTGATTCTTGACTCTGCCATTATGAAACAAGGGATGTTAAAAATATCTGAAAATGTGTAGCATGACAATACGTTACCAAAACAGGATGAAAAGGAAAAGGAAATAAGCTTTACAGAGGAGTGTAAGAGTTTAACTGCAGAAGTAATTGTATTTTAAATTTTAATTATGTACTTGTGATTTAAATAAAACCTACTTTGTGTATTTAGATATTTAGCACAACAGTTTTTTGCACTGCATGTTAACTAACAAAACATGTTAAGCTAATAGCTTTGGGGAACATGATGCCACTTTGCAGTATGCAGAATCATGTTTAAACTGGTAGAACGTAAATGCATCCACACTGCAGTTGTATTTAGTTATAATTGCTATTGACATATTGCATTGTTAAGATGTTATTCTTGTTTATAAGGTTTTATGTTATTTATCTTTCAAATTTAAAAATTCCTACAAATTTATAATTTAATGTATGGTTGAAAGAGGCATAAATGAGGGATTGCATTACCTTACCTTACCTTACCTTACCATACCATGTACTTTGTAGTTTCCTGTAGTAATAATGTTTACGCATTTGCTTGCTTTCAGCGAGGACAGAGCTGTACCAGTATTTGTTGCCATACCTGCAGTTGTAACTTTTAAAAGCTACAAGGTTGGACAAGTGTATGAGGTACAGTTCCATTTAATTTCTATATATTAAGCTGCAGTTTTATTTATAATGGTGGCTGTGATTGGGAATGTCTACTTTCTTGGTTATGTGGGTGTGTTTACTTGCTATTTGTTAATATTTCAGCTGTTTCCTGTTGATTTTCTTAAATTTGAGATTGTTTTCTTTCCTGGAAATTGAGGTGCAGACCTTAAGATCTTGACACTTAATTCTTATTATTTTCATAACTCAGTTTTAGATACATATTGCAACGAATCTGATAAGATATGGCATTCAGGCTTTGAAGTGCAGAAATCAGGGTTGTTATGATGCCATCTGCTACACAGACTTGTGATATAGTCAGTATTGCAAATGCAATTGTAGTTGTAAATTGTAATATTTGACAGATTGTGCTCGAATTGAAGAATGTTACAACTGTATTGAGGCCGGTGCGGGTTGTTCCTCCGAAGACACCATACTTCTCAGTTGGCCTTGGTATGCAGACTTGTCCTTCGCTAGTAACCTGGCCAGTATATATTGATTATGATAACAGAGATGATGATCGTGATAACAGTAACAGTAGTTATACTACAAGTGGTACTAACAATAATAGTATTATTTGTCATAGTTGGTGAATTTTAAAGCTGGAAAATGAGTTTTGACTGAATTTTAATCACATAGAGAATGACTGAGTGAATTTTTGATACGGGAAGGCAGATTCCAAAAATAAGTAAAACTTAGGTATAAAGGATATGTAATATAGGTTAAGGTGTAGATTGTTTCAGACAGATAAGACGCCATTGTAGCAATGTATGCCTATGTTTTCTATTTTGTTTTTTTTGCTTAGTTTTTTCCTGTTGCATCTATAGTATGATCTAACTGGGTGACTCAATTAGCAGGACTGCGTGTTCCCTTGGATTCTGCCATTGATGTCCATTAGTGGATGTTTTAGATTGGTGATTACTTTGTATATTTGTTATGGTTGTCATTTGGGCATATGATTTTTAAAAATATAAAAACTAAACATATAATTATATATAATCAATTTCTCATACAAATTTCCTGCATTTTCACTGTGTCACAGGTACATTTGTACCTAAAGTTATGAAGAGGGGTAATGAGTGGGGAACTGTGTCATTGGCCTTGGAGGATAGATGCCCCAGTTTGGAAGCCAGTGACATCTCCTTCTGCCAGTGTTTGGTACATGTGTTTGTGTGTTTGTTGGTGCAGGTCAGTTTCCTGGTGAGAATGGGCTCGTTGCACCAGGAATGAGTTGCATTTATGCAATTCGTTTTTCTCCAGACTCACTTTGCGACTTTGACGATGTTCTTCAGGTGGAGACTCAGTCATCAGTTTCACCCCTCCTTGTTCCACTTCAGGGTCGGAGGCCAGTGCCAGTCCTAACAGGTTTGTTTTGATGAAGATCTTTGGTGGTTGAAACGAGTAAGGAATCTGGTAAAGCTTTCCAATAACTCTGGCAGCGATCTTCCAAAGTTGCGTATTGATCAGACTTCGAACTATGAAGTTGCTCAAGTTGTAACTTAAAAAAGATACACAGTCTTTAAATTTGCGTATTGCAATGTATCTGTATTTTGTACTTGTTGCTTTTTTGGGTCTGGCTTTTGAGATTTCTGAGGTTTTCTGTTTTTCGCCTGACAGTCCCTGAAGTTTTGAATGTTGGCCATTGCCTAGTCGGCGGAGTTAAAGTGGGCCAGTTCATTGTGAAGAATGAAGGTGGACCAGGACGTTTCTGCATCATGCCAGCCTCATCCTGGCCTGCGGCAAATTTCAAGGTGAACCTTTGTAAATGATTGTTTAAATATTAAATAATAAAAGTTATCTTAAGTCTTTTTATTTCTTAGAGTTTAGCTCAACATACTCTTCCAGTAAATAAAGCAATGGGTACAAATAAAGAAGAATTTCCTGAATCTCTTGCAGTGTGGCATTATGTTATGTTTTCTCAGACTGTGCTATGTTGAAAATCAACTTGTCACCATTGGCCCATGTTGTAATTTATTTGGTAGTGCAGATGTGGTTAATCAAAAAGACTGATCAGCAAACTGGAAGAGATTTTTAAAAATCAAGATTAAGTCAATTTGCAAACTGTTGAAATGTTTCATTCCAAGAAGCTGAATACTGAGCTGTGAAAATTCTGATTTCAGATGTAATTAGTTGCCATTTTCAAACAGTCTTAATCTTTAGTTTTTATAAAATATATTTTCAGCTGCTATGAATGAATACCTTATGTTGCTTATAAACTGTGTTTGTGTTACAGTTGAATTCGTCTGCTCCCACTGTCCAGGTTGATCCTTTTGAGGTGCAGCCCTCGATGTTTGAGCTCAAGTCGAATGAGCTGATGACTCTCGAGATTCTCTTTGCGCCGAAGACGCTTGATGTTTTTTCTCAGTCGATCATTGTCGTATGTGACAACTGTCACATTCAGCGACTCACGGTGACAGGTGAGCAGTTTGAGGCTCTTGTAGCAATGGCAGTGGTGGTGGCGGTGGTGGTGGTGGTGGTGGTCAGTGACGGTGACAGCAGTGTTGGGGTAGTTTATTCATTCATGTATTTGTTGTGCAAGTGGTGGCATGGTGGGGTTGTTTTTGAGGATGGTGAACATGGTGAGCTGTTTCTCAGAGTAGCAAATATGGTGGGATTGGTTCTTAAATATTATTATTTCTGCATTAACTACATGCCACTATTTAATGTCTAAGGATCAGTCAGTGACACTGAAGAATTGTGAGTGAAGGACTTGCTCAAGGTCCCTATGCAGCAACCGTCTCAGGGGAGGCTAAAACCTGTACTGTGCACGTTACAAGCCACCTAGTGCTATATCCAGTTGGCTACTATGCCCCACAATCGTTTCTTAAAGAGTGCACATTGGTGCAGCATTAGAACTGGTGATGGAAGTGATGATGATGAATGAGGTTTAAGTGACATTTCTGATGGTTTTGATATTATATCGATGTATGTATGCACCTGTTATGTATTTGGACATTTATACAGCCTCTTATAGGACACTTTTAAAGGCACTTGGTGCTACCATGAAGTTATAATGCTGGTAATCATGACAAAAGATATGTCGGCAATCAAGAAACTAGTCGTAGGCTTAGCTGTAATGGTTTCAATTTAAGTAAAATAACTGATATTTAAAGTTTTCTGTTGAATGTTTCATGTTTGAACTTTGTCTGAAAGATCTTTCAATTTCTGTGATGAATCAGTGAGCAGTTGCTTTGATAGTGGTGCACTGCAAATGTCTGATCACTGACCACATTATCTTCAAATGTTATTTCAAAATGATGGTGTCTTTCTTCCTCATTCCAGGTGAGTCCAAGAATCCTGAGGTGGAATTGGCGTCAGTGGAAGACTACAAGTCAGAGTATGAGCTTGGAGAGATGGCAGATGTCACAGCTGAGCATCTGATCCGCTTTCCAACGCTTGTGCCATTCATCTACCTTCAAGAAACCTTCACTGTTAGAAACTGCATGTATGCAAACTGTTTCCATCTGTAATTTGAATTTGAAATCTGTTAATGAATAAATAAGCCACTTTATAGAGACATACATTATGCATGTACAAGTAAATACCTTTAACTGAATGCTTTTTGAAGGTTCAATATGGGCTATATGAATGATTAAATAAAATGCCTACAACATGTCTACAAAATAAAGTCATACACATATGCATGTATAACATACGTACTTGCATATAATAACCAATCAGCTACCATGTCACATTCGTACTTGTGACATGGTAGCTGATTGGTTGAGTGATTGCCTTGTAACATGGAGTGTGCAGGTTCAAGCCTCCTCTGAAACAGTTACTGTGTAGGGACCTTAGGCAAGTCTTTCATGCTCAGTTGCTCAGCACCATTGACTAATGCTCTGTCATTAGATAGTAGTGCTAAATAAGTGCTAAGACAATAAATATATTTATATGTACATACAAAACATTAGATTATATATATATATATAATCTGTATATATATATATATAAGATGTATATACACAATATGTACAAACAATTCAATACATGCATATATATACATTTATATTTAATACATGCATATATATATATATGTACTTGCATACATACATTCATGTGTGCATACAGACTTGTACATTAAATTACTGATCTTCTTGTGAGGTGGACTGTGGACAACAGACGAGAACAGGACGATCTTGGAAAAATTGAATAACCTGAAAGTTGGTTTTTGTCTTCATTGTAGAAATGTTGAGATGGCTTATAACTGGGTTGTTGTGAGGCCACATCACGTCGTTAAGAGCATTGAGGGAGATGATGTACCTGTTGCTGAACACAATGAACGGGTTCAGGATGTTGAGTCAGTGTTCAGCGTTGAACCAGACAGTGGAGTACTGCCTCCTGGTGGCACAGTGCCCTTCACCTTGACCTTTGCACCACCTGCGGTATGTCATTATTGTCTTGCTAACTGTTCTTTCCAAATATTTTGCAAAGCTAATATTCACAATGACAGTAGTGGTAGTGATGATGATAATGGGTAGTTATTGCCTATAAAGACAATGATGACTGCAATGATGATGGTGACTACAAAGACAATTATGACTGCTTTGATGACAAATATGAAATTATGTCAACAGTGATCATCATCATAATGAAAGTGTAGAAACGAATGACAGTGATGATGGTAATGAAGACTATGACTTTGACGTCATGACATTGGTATTAGCTATGTACAAATGAACCTTGAACAAGGTAGCAAAAGGCTGCAGTTTTAATGCAAAAAAGGTTGTCACAATGGAAATGTTATTTCACTGGAGTACTTTGTTAATGAACAGGCAAACCAGTACAACAGTGTTCTTCATCTGGTTTTGCATTATTTCCTGCAAAGTTCAGCAGCTGAGAATTCAGACTCGCGTGCAAATGATCAGTGGGCCACAAAATCGCTTATATCATCGTGTAAGCGACTCATCATGTCTGTCATTTGATAGGATAATCTTGTCTTCTTAAAATGATTGATCACTGAAATGAATTATAATGCTAATTAACTGTTAACTTACTTAATATTTAATTTAATTAGTTTATTAACAGAGTAAGAAAATGACTCAGTATCTGACTGACCAACTGATTGGCTGACCAACCAAGTGACCAATAAATCGATCACTTGAACATTTTTATTGATTGTACAGGTGAGTGACCCAACAATGACTGGCTGATTGACTATTTGAGAGAATATGCAGTGTATCAGACCGATTGTTTGATTGATTAATAATTGCTGATGCTTCAGGTTTGGAACCGAAGCTGACTGAGTTGACTGCACTGCAGATTGAAGTGAAGGGAATCTGTGAATCGTATAATGTGTCTGTTGAACCATGTGTCATCAGCATACCTGGACAGATACTTCTGGACACAACTTTGAAAAAATCATTTAAGGTCATTACCCTAAAATTGCATAATATACATTACCGTGAAGATGTGTAATACACTTATCCACAGTGTTCAGCTGATCATCTCGGAAAGAAATATTAAAATGCAATAAATGTTAAATATTAAAATGATTATTATTATCATTAAATATTTAATATAAATATTAAAATGCAAATTTGTCAAATGGCTGCTGCTTTTTCTTTTTACTGAAATTACCAATATCACAGGCAAGTTTTATTTTAAGTAGGCCTAATTATTCCTTTAGCAAATGATGAAGTGACCCAAGCTTCACCTAACAAAAGCCTCCACTTAGACACCATTCCTACATCTCTTCTGAAGGAGTGCTTTGCTCATGTCATAGGTCATCCTCTGTTAAAGAAACCTTTCAACTCTGGTGACCTGTCTAATTACAGACCTATCTCAACTTTGAAATTTATATCTAAAATTCTTGAACAGCTAGTTATGAATTGTATGCAAATTTGTCTGTCTTGCCATTCACTAACCTTTACATATAAGTCTGCATACAGTAAGTTTCATTTAAGAGAATCCACCCTTCTTATTCTTAATGACGGCTTTTCCATTCTGTCAGGCTTGTTGAATTCAGGTAAATCACTTGTGAACCGATTTTTCTGGGTGAATCATTTAGACTATTATTTGTGAGTTTTCAGATTTTTAATGGCAGCATGGCTAGTGTGTTATTTTCCTGGGCTAACATTCAAGGTTCATCTTATTTGCTCCATGTTGAACCATCGTTTGGAGAAATAAGTGAGTTACGATCTTACTGCATTGAAATCGTCTAACTTTTACTCATTTTACTTTTTTCAGAAGGTGATTCTATCATCAGTAAAAGTAGTTTCACTATGATGAATTGTTTTCTTTTAGTATTAATCAGATTCTTTTAGAATTATGGCAGAAAAGATATTGTTGTTTTTACTAAATTAACATAGTGATTAGTGTAATGTCAGAATAAAGTTCACAGTTGTAAAAGTAATAGTAGGCTTTAGTTGCAAGACTGATTATTTATTATAAATGCTATAAATGATCAATAAAACTGGTAATTGAAAATCTGTAAGAAAGGACAATATAAATCTTAAAGATACAAATTGCAATCGTTGAGTGATAACAGCGATAGTGCTCAAGAAATTTCAAATGGCAGAAGAAGAGCTAAATTACAGAATCTGCTGGCTGAGTAGTGGACTGTTTCTGTCTGATTTCTAGTGCCACATTCTGAGTTGGTGCTTGAGTTGAGCATAACCGGAAGTGAACCGGGAAGGATTGATCACAGACTTCAGTGCCATTTGTCGCCAGTTGATGAACCACTTACTCTGCATGTCATGGCTGAAATTAAGGTCAGTCGATGTCAGAGTTTGGCAGTGTACTTGTCTGTCGGTTCTGATTAACAAAACTGCGGTTGAATCTTTTAATAATGTACTGGCTGCATTTTTTTAGCCCTTTATAGATTGCTGGATTTTCCTTTCTACATCGACTGGCTACTTTTTAAAGTTCTTTGTCACAGATTCCTGTTTTTCAGTGTTACTTAAAGGCAACACGGAGATTTGGAATGTTGAATTAACATAGAATTTAGGAGCATTGGGTTTTAAAATTTGAAAGTGGTAAAATTTTAAATGTTGGGAATGGTGGCTTTAAATTTTGAATGCGATTTTTGATGGTTTATTTGAATAAAATTGTTTTTGTTACTCTGTTTTGTGAAGGGCCCAGAGTTGGTTCTTGACCAGCCGGATGTAAATTTTGGTTTGGTGCAGCTGGGTGCCATAGCCCAGTCTGTGCTGACTCTAAGAAACTTCTCCCGTGTTCCAGCAAAGTGGCGAATCTGTGAGTCCAGTGGCTTTCATGAAGTGAGTATTTTGAACAATATTAATAATTTCTTAATGCTATAATAAATTTGCATCATTCTGCCAAAAATAAAGGTTTAATTTAAGAAATATTTATTACCAGTGTGCTTTGATTCCATGCTTTAAAGTGGTCTTTTCTAAACAAAGGTAAAGGTAGCAGACTAACAGTGAAGGTACAATAATATGTGACCCTTTAACTCACACCTTTTGGTTAATGCTCAGTGATTACATGAATGTGGACACAGTGGACTTAACATGTCATAATCATTATCAGGCAGTGCTTAAATACAACAGAGTGTGGTATATGTCAAATGCTAGTAGACGCATATCTCCAGCATACAATTATGGCGGTAGGCATAAGCAGAAACTACTTAAAGGAACCGAAAATCTGCCTTTCAAGGTTGCAAGTCTTTGTGCTTGCATCATTCATAGCATTTTCTTTTTGACTTTAAAGGTGTCATGCTGACACTTAATTTCTGGCTACTATGACTCTAAAGCTATTATGTGTGTGTATATATATTTACCAGTATGCATATGCATACATAGAAGAAAAATGCTTTGAAATAATGCAAAACAAAGACTGGCAGCTTTGAAAGGCAAATTTTCTATGTCTTTTATTAGTTTCTGCTTATGCCTACTGCTCTAATTATATGGTGCATTTGTGGTTGGTACATACCATACTAGTATATTTATGCAATGTGTGCTGACGATAACACCGTAAGCCCGATTAGGTCTATAAAACATTTAGGTATTAAGCCTTTTTTTCAAGCTGGAGGGTTGTACAATATTGAGTCTTCACTGTAATTTGCTGTGCTGTTAGAAAGTCTGAGATAGCTGTAGAGTCTAGAACTATGATTTCACTTAATGGACATAGCAGTGTAACAGTTTTGTGCTTAGATCTCGTGTACCAAATTAAAATCTGCACAACCTTGATTTTAGATTTCTGATTATCTAGCAAAATGTTTTTCTTTGTTTTAGGAGCAACAGACTGAGTTTGAGTTCCACCCACCGTGTGGAGAGATAAGGCCATTGGATGCCGCTGTTGTTGGAATTACATTCAGTCCAACATCCTGCAGATCACTTCACACTGTTTTTGAGATCTTCTTGTCAGATGGGTTTCGAAGGTGGATTTTCAATAATTTTAAGTGTTTGAAATTTATATATTGCTATGGATGCAATAGAGGGATGAGAAGCACCCTTCTCGCCCTTCTGCATGGCCTTGAGAATGGGAATATTTGTAATTTGCTGTATAATATATTTAAACAAAAATTGTTATAATTCATATAATTTTGAAGATTGTTATCAATAGATTATACCAAAAGCAATAATGAAAATTTTTGAGGAGATTGTTGAATTCGGGCCAAATTTTTCTTTTGTAGTGCTATTCCTGTTTATGGAGAGGTCCAGAGCCCTTCAGTATGCTTACGTGAGTCTAAGCTGGATATTCCTGATGCCTTTGTGGATGTTGCAGTCCATCGGAGCGTGGTCCTCGTCAACCAGACACTCTTTCCAACACCCTTTCAGTGGGGCCAGGTAAGCTTAATAAAAACAATAAAGGCCCTTTCAAATAATTGCCATAAGCTGTATAACAGTACAACTGTTTTGTTGTCACTATCTTAATAGTTAATTAGTTATCTGGACACTTAATAAAATACCTTTTAAGTACCTCGCAAAAGCTCTGTCTTCATGACCTAAGTAGTGTTAATGTTTGTTTGGAATAATAATTTAATCAGTAAGCAAACATTGCTCACATAACTAGAAGAGTCACCTCTGGTTGGCTTCCGTGCACACACACAAACACATACACACAAACAACTGAGACCTTGAAAAATGATGTCCAACCAACAGATGCCCATTTTTGTACTTGCGGTGTAAATTTCTTGCATTTCCAAAATGAGAATTTACAAATATGTGTATCTGGATATTTTTAGATTTTTATTATTATTATTATTAAGTAAGTAAGTAAATTATTATAAGAAGAAGATTTATAAGGCGCAAGTTAATATAACCAAATACACCGCAAATGTCAGAGGTGCCGAAACATGCTATTAAGATCTGAAAGGTGTGACTTGACGAAAGGTGAATGTGTTCTTCTGCAGATGAATGCAAATGTGCTGAAACGCAGCAATCAGATGTAAAAATATGCAACTAAGGACAAGCTGAAAGCAACTGCACATGCAAGAATGGGACTTTAGTATGAATTGGATATGAATTATTGTGATTTCAGGTCCTGGGGAATGAGACTAACGAGTGTGAATTAAGAATAGAGCCTGAGTCAGGAGTTCTTCAGCCAAGACAGCAAATGGAAATTGACATTTGCTTTATTTCAAACAAATTGGTGAGCTGTTGTCTTGAAATTTGTTTTTTATGAAAATATCAAAGTAACAGAATTCATGCAGGCATAGATTAATGTGACCTGACTGACCAGATGCTTTGTTAAATTAATTCCACTTAAAATACATGACATAAAATGTTAAGTAAAGGAATGATGAGCCAATATTGTAGACTTTAATAGTGTTATCATCACGATATGTTAAGGTATCACCTAATAGAAGCTGAAACAAAATAAATAAATCTTGAAGAAGATAAATGCAATCATATCCAGCCAACCCATTGGCCCACACATCCACATACCGATAGATCCACAAATTGATGGACCCACTTATTTGGATAAAACTGTGGCTATTTTTTCAGGGTGAATATTCTGGGCTTTTGATACCATGCACAGTTGATGGAATGGCCAGACCTCTGTGTCTTGAGATCTCTGCTGTGGTCAGCGGTCTGAGTGTGTCTTACAGCATCTCAGACAGCGTCAGTGGAAGCAACAGGTTAGAAACAGAAATGATTTTAGCTGACTCTGTTTAGCTAGTTCTTCAGTTTGGTTTAAGTAAGTAAGTAGGGATGTAGTCTTTATTAGCGTCTGACAAGGGCACGTGCATTACATTGTATTAATGGATTACATACATGTTTAAACAAGATTATAACATGTGCAAATAAAATTATTATTGTAATCGTAAACTTGAGATTTCAAGATCCAAGAGTTAGGCAGGTGGCAGTCAGATGGCTAGGGTCGGTGGTTGGAATTTGAAATAGACAGACGTGCATAAGTAAAGATACACTGATTAGCTAAACTACTTTTAACTAATTTAGATTAAACAATAGGTAACATGAACGAGTTTCCTCTCTTGTTAAGTGAGTACTTGTCCTCAGGAAGAAATGACAAGAAGTGAAGCCAGTGTCTGGTAAACTGCAGTTTCTGGAGGAACTTCTTGTCTCCTCGTGCAATCAGCTTCTCTGAAGTATAGTTCTTCCCACAGATTTGCTGTCTGCGAGCCTAGTTAAGACCTGTGTTAAGACCTGTGTTAAGACCTGTGTTAAGACCTGTGTTAAGACCTGTGTTAAGACCTGTGTTAAGACCTGTGTTAAGACCTGTGTTAAGACCTGTGTTAAGACCTGTACTGGCTTATGAAATAGTTCAAACCAACTATGCTGTTAACTGTTCAGATATTTAAATGCTAAAACTGTATTGATGTTTTCTGCGACTGTTTGGACCATTACCTTTCATTTGCAATTTTGTCTTCATTTCTCAAGGTTGGAAATCTTTTAACTTATCCACATGCACGACTCCATGCCTTGCTCTGCTGGCATTTTTAAGATGCTATAAAAACATGATTCACTTCTTACTTACCAAAGTTCTTTTTTAGGAAACATGAAAACTTGGTCATAGATTTTGGACAAGAGAATAAACTTGGAACAACTCCCAAACGCTTCCTGTTCATTAAGAATAATTCGGCAATCAGCACTTTGTATCATCTCGGCTGTGAATATTACAATACGCCTGTAAAACCACCAAAGCCACCAACACCACCTGAGAACAGGCCACCTGACAGTCTTGTTCCAAAAAGGTATACATGATGTATGAATATTTCTAAACCAAAATGGCTATGTCCCAAAATTGTGTTACAGAGAAGCTTGATCACACTCTCCATCATTTTCTGCCACACTATCATTATCACTTTTGTCATTATTAAAATCATTTTTCTTATTTTCTAATATCCAAATGATCATATCCCTAATCTGAGAAAAACATGCAAATATATTTATTAATATTCGGTAATTTATTTAATTTGTATTCTTAGCCAAAGGAAGTTATTACTTGCAAAGACTCCAAACCTGGCTGATCCAGTCCCAAAAACCAAAGAACAAATCCATGCAGGTATATTATTTAAATGTTTGAGTTAAATAATGTTTTGTAATAAAAAGTTATGTAGGAACTGTATGTGGCAGCGTAAAAAAACAGTCTAGGTCATAGAAAACCATCTAAGTCAAGCTGTGGTGGGTAAACGAGGTGAAACAGACGAGTCTTAAGTTTGGCTGTAGAAAACATTAAAGAACTGACAGAATGCTCAGAACTGGGCAGTGAATTCCAAAGTTTTTGGGCCAACCACCAAGAAAACCTGAGAGTTCAACACTGTCCTGGTGTGAGGTACAATGAGGGTCAAAGTAACGGGTGATTTAGTGCAATGTTGAGGGGTGAGCAAGGAGCAGAGATATAGATTGGCTGATTTATATATAAAACCTTGTGAACTATCCATCCAGTCGACGTGCAAGAAGCCAAATTACTCCGACTAACTTATAACTACGTCTTCATCTTTCTCAGTTTATAAGCATGGTTGTTTGATTTTTTATTTTAGACTTGTGTAAGAGCATGTTACAGAGCGGAAAAGGTGCTGCTTTCCATATTACTCCCTCATCTGGAGTTCTGGGACCTTTTGCAGAACTTGTTGTGGAAGTGACTGGCTTTAGTAACATGTGGGGGATATATGTGGATCAGCTGGTTTGCCATGTGAGTTCACCTTTCATAATCTAATTTGATCTATTATAATCGACTCTAACTTCCTGAAATCCTTCAGGATTTATTCTGAATAAATCTGTTGTTGTCCAGTCCTAGTTGTGACATATTCTTTTTTACAAATACTGCATTATATTTGGAGTTCATAGTCACAGCAAGAATTTGGGTTATGATGACTGTTATGTTGTGTAGGTCAGAGCAGGTCTTCATCGGATTTCTTCCGGTCTCTGGTCACGGGTCTCGCAGATCTCAACTGGATCTGTCCGATGGGATATGCTTTTGTAATGCAGTTCAGTTTTGCTCAGAAGTGACCATTGATTGTAATCATAAACTCCAAATTTCTTAAATTCTACTTAAAAGCTAAGCGCAGGGCACCAGATTATTCATGATTGCTGCGTCAAGTCAGTGGGGTTGTCCAAAAATGCCATGTCAAGAACCCGATCTTGTTGCCAGAAGACCAGAGAGAAGAGGGAGAGGAGCCGTTATGGTGGGTTGTGCTTGATTGATGCCTTGTGCGTTTGTGATAACGACACTGAAGAAGTTTTGTGATTAGACTAGATTAGATTATTGTTATGAAAAATTTCTGATGAATTTTATGGATTTTATCAAACTTTGCTGAGATTATCTGTCTTTGCAGATTGGTTCACTGGACGTCGTCCGCATTCCAGTGACGATGACAGTCGTTGGCTGTCCACTGTATTTCTCAATGGTCAATCCCAAGATTGACCAGAAACCTATCATAAGGTCAAGCAAAATCATATGCTCTTTATAACTATAAATTGTGAAGGAAAACGCACTGATCATTTTATGCTTATGTTTTTCTTTATATGATGTGGTGGTGGTGGTGGTGGTGTTGGTGATGATGGTGATGAAGAACTAGTGATGATTGTTCATGATTCATTTAGATTTGGTACAGCTGTTGATGGGGCATCACCAGTTGTTCGTCCTACTCGAATCATGAATTCTTCACCCATTGGTTAGTACCAGTAATCACTGGCCTAATTCCGTAATGGTCATTTCTGTAACTTTTGGTTAGCTGCAGGTTCAGGTTACTTGCGTTTCTTGTTATTTTTATTATATCTTTAGTAGGAGGTAGCAATGATCTTTTCGCATTTACAAACTCCACAGACCAAGGAATAAAAATTCTAGAATAGGTAGAATGTTCTTAGTAGCTTGGCTTGTTAAGTTTAAAAGTGAAATATTAGAATTTAAATGTTGAATATAGATGTGCTTGAAAGCTTTCAAGTGATTTACTGAAATTGTCATTTTGTCACTGATTGTATTTTAGATCTGAGACTTGATTGGCAAATGTTCAATGTTTGTCCCAATGACAACCAGCTTCTTGATCTTGTCATTTCCTATGGAGCTGCATTCCCACTTAAGGATGATTCTGGAAATGAAATTCAAAGTTCAGGTCAGTTCAAAGGAACACATGGTATATTTAGTTTCAAACAGCACAACCAATGAGAGGCTTACAGGCTGTTCTTCAGCTTCACGTATAATGGCTGAATTTTTCCCAAGCAACCTTGCTCCAGCTTCCACTTATTAATGTGATCATGTTTACAACTGTGCTTAATTTTTAATTATTTGCTTCGTTTGTCATAACTTAATCCTATGTAAAATTATGTAAAATGTTGTAGTTCATTTATGTTTTAAGCAGTTGTGGCACCTTCTTTGAAAGTAAGTTGCACTGGAACAACTGATGAAGACAACCATGAGTGCGCAGAGAGTGATGAGTCGTCTGAAGAAGAGAGGCCAAAGGTCATTTCCCTTAGAGTGAGAAGTCATGGCGGAAAGGAAGCACAGCAGCCTTTTGAAATCCGTCCGTCACAATTTGTAAGTGCTGCAATTTTTTAAAATTATAAATTCAGATTTATACTCATTTTTTTTCATTTTTCTTAAATTTTTTATTTACTTCCGAATGGCTTGGCAATGCCGTAGTTTCAAAAGTTTTTGAATGTAGTGTGCTTCTGATCTATTCAGTTTATTTGTGTTGATGAGTTTGCTTTGAATAATTTGCAGATAAATACTATTTCCAGAATACAGAAGCTGATTTATATGTGCTCAGGCTACTTGTGCAAAAACCACTGCCTGTCATGTCCAACTGTTCAGACTACAGTGTAAAAGGCTTGTTCTCAGTTGTCATAATGTATGTAATGAATCAGTAAGTCACTTACTGTAAGTGCTTTAACGTATGTTGTGCTGGATGTTAACTGTAACTTACTCTGCTTACTATGTATTACCTAGGGAGTTTTAATTGCAGGCTGTACATATACTTTTGGAAATTATTTGCAGAAGTCAGCTGGACCTTTTGTTATAGGACCCCAATGATCTAATTGTGACATATTGTTTTTGCACCATATGGCATGGTTGTTTACTCTGCAGGTTGTGCTGGCATTTGGAAGTAAGACTATCAATGTAGTCTTTTCACCTCAGAGTGCAGGTATTTTGGATGGATCTTCTGGAAATATTGATTGCACATCTTATGCATTGGGCTACATCAGCCTCAGTGACAAGGTTCGTAGATAGCAACCGACTGTGCGTTGAAATTGAAATACACTGAGCATGCTGTTTAATACCAGTAAATGATCTTTTGTTGTGGTTACCCCATTTGCCAATGGGTACATTTACCTCTGCAAAATTGTCTAACTTTATGGGGTGATCACTAATCATTTTACACTTTATTAAAGTAGGCTTCTTTGCTGAATTACTTTAACTTTTTCAAAGGCATTCACACATTTACTGGGGTTAGTACTATTGTGACCCTTAAATACAAACATGCATATGAAGCATTACGTAAATTTAGGATGAGCTTTGGTTTTCTTGTTTTGTTTAGAACCAGCGTACTGAAAATGTCCTACATCGAATGCATCAGTATGATGTATCACCCTTACGAATTGATATGACTGCAGCGATCAACCCTGGACTGTAAGTACTTTAGCTGCACAATTCCCTGTCAATACAAGGAAACGTGCATTTGAGTAGTAGTATTTTTGGCACCGTTGTTCAAAGGTCAGCCTAGAGTCATATTCTCTTTCTCTGCTTATACGTAGACAGGTTTACGTCAAAAGTCAGGCCATACAGTCAAAAACTGCTCCAACTTAACACCATTGATTAAAAATAAAACTGAAAAGTCAGTGAAAACCAAATATCTGGACTTTACCTGTATGTTTATTCATATATTTATTTATTTACATAATATGAATAAATAATGACAAAAATCATTTGATGGTGATAAGGAATTGTGCTTGCCTAGGCAGGAAGTGTGCTGGGGTAAGCTTGAAACTGTAATGAATAACTTGATCATGAAAACACCATAAAATGCCAAGGTCTTATTGTAATTTGGGAAAGCTCGTGTGACTGTAACAAAGGTAGCAGTTAACTGCTTTGTGGTATGTTCTAGATTGTCTGTACAGTATGAAGATGATGACGAAGGATTACTTTATCAATCGGCTGCCAGTGACCTACTTACGAATGACAGTCAGGTGTTTAAACATACAGTATTCATAGAAGCTTTGCTGTGATTGGTCCAACTTTCTGGACAGATTGCCTACCATGCTATAACATGAGCTCCTTGGTCTTTCTTTACCTCTGTTCTGTATGTGCTTGAAAACCATTTTGTTCAATCCTGGTTTTCTGTCGTTATTTTGGGAGCACGTCTGATGAGTCTTTCTGGAAGATGTGCTATATAAATTTTTGATTACAATTACAGTTGCAGTTTAAAATTTGTCTGTTATGTAATGTTTAGTTGAGGTCAGTTGCTGACAAAGTTTTTATGTATTCTGATGTCTGTTTTAACTGGTCTATCTTGAGTTAAATTTTGGAATGCCTTCGACTTACTGTTAATGTTAACATTATTACTAACAATCAGACGTGGTGAGTCATTAATAAGTGCAGTTACTGGAGCTACAGAAAAGAAATTTTCTTTGGTTTTATCATTGGCTTGTTGCTGATTGGAAGTGGAATTTCTTGGATGCGCTGCAGCGAGAGCCCAATGTTCCATTGTGATAACCATTATGTGTTAGTAGGTATTTGGCTGTTAAAGCGGTATTTAGTTAATAAAATTAAATTGGATATCTGGTTTTAACCTGAAGTTAAAACTGATATCTTTCATTGTCTCACTAGAGTTGTCTCTTGTTTTCAGCTGAAGTCGTTGGTCACGAAAGTTTCCAGTGTCACGCTGTGCAACAGGACAACTGCTCAGTTGGTATTTCGCCTGATGTCACCTGCTCCCTTTGCCATCGTGGATCTTGATCCAACAACAAAAGAGATTATGAAACAAGCCAATAAGACAGAAAAAATGTCACTAAGACCTCAGGAAAATGTTGTGGTAATTGATTCAATATTTTTGTTTTTTTGCTTGCTGAAAAAATACTATACGGTTAAGTTCTTATACAAGTTCTATATCCAAAGAATAACTGTAACATCAGTGACTTTATCAGAAGAAACGCTGTTGCCCAGAGTGAATTTCTCAATCAAATCGACCACAGCAAAACTTTCTATGTTGAACCATGGAAGTTCTGGCCAGTGGAACAACCAAGTCACCTTACACACAGAAACGCAAAGAAATCTGTGGCCAGGGGCGGAGAGACTGAGCCGCATAGATGAAGCCTGCAAGACAATTACCTATGCCTGAGCATTAAGATGCGCTTTTGCATAGATTATCAGTGTGTAAATTTAAATATACAATAAATGAACTTTTCCTTCTGTAAATGTTCACTTATCATGTATATCTCTTCTTTGAGGCAATCCCCTGGAGATGAGGGGCCGTTTTGATTTAGTACATAGTAAGGCAAAAGCAATCAAAATATGGACAGCGGTTCTTGGACTGCTTGTTAATGAATCAGTCTTGCGTAATTCTCAGAAATATTAACAAAATGTACTGGTCATCAAAAACACCACAGGGACTGTGGACACTTTTGTTTGCCTATGGGAACTATGTAAATCTTATGAAAAAAACGTTAACAGCTTGAATACAAGGGTTATTCCACTTTCAAATATGCATTAAAATAAAACAGGCAAATGCTGAAGTTTGAAAAAATGTTTAAAAAATGATGGTAATTAGATGAGCTTCCTACCAAATTAAAGATTTGCGTAATTTCTTTGTTTTTAGCATTCTCTTTTCTGTGTGAGTGAGAGAAGCCCTGAATATTCTTTCTGTGAAATTTTAAACTGTTTTTGAATTGCTTAATGGTTTCAGTGTTTTTAATTGTACAAAGTATGAATTTCATTGGCTAAACTTTCTGGTTTTAGGTTCACGTTGCTTTCTGCCTGACTCCGGAACTTCTGGAATATGCAAACCTACAATCGTTTTTCAGCTGTGGACGCATGCCAGAGGGAAATGAATTTAGAGAGTCTGATTCAGAACGAAAGATGAAATTCCAGCGGGAACTTGATGTTGAATTTACACACCATGCAGTTCAGGTACGTTACAGGGAAATTTAATGCTTGCGCTTGGTACATATTGAAAAAGATGGTTGCAACAACGCCTCCATGAATATTTAGGCCTGTGTACTTCCCATTTTGATTAATGTCATTGTTATTTCTATCATTATTTACATTTAACAAAATTCCCAGGGATAATAACAAATAAGTGAAACTCTGAAATATGGACTCCTTTAGCTCAATTCCTACTACTGTCACAAAAAATAAAATTGTGTAAACTATAAACTGAAGAGACTCGGAACTCACTAACAAAGGCCATAAATAGAACTATTGAATATAGGCCATGTTCATGCAGTTTGGAAAGTCTCTACATTTACTTCAGCCAAATTGTCTTTGCTGCTGATCCCCTCAAGCTTACTAAGCATGTAGGCCTACTTGTAATTAGGGACTGTGACTCTTGCTATAATTTTAATCAGTTCACTCCTAGGCTTTTAAGTTATAGTAATCAAGGGTGACTGGAGACCAATGCATCTGCCAAAGATATGAATGAAATGAAACTTTATTGATTCCAAAAAAGGACAAAGAAAAGAACAAATACATTGACCATTGTATAGATTGTTGGAATACAAATGGTAGGGGTCTACCCAAAAGGGACCTAAGTCCTGCTAAATTAGGGCCGCCTATTACAGAACGATGCATATGGCGATAAAAATATTTAACCGATATTAGGTACAATTAAACTATAAAGAAAGTCTTAACTAAAACTTAACTAAAAAGAAACTAAGAAAATGGATCACTATTGTGATCTCTATGAAACTGAAAGTGAGTCATAACTGTGACTTCCAGAATCATAAATAAAAAACTTATAGACTAAACAGATGTGAGCATTATAATCAGCAGTCTAGTGACTATTAGGAAATTACGCAGATTTTTTTATCCTTGAAAACATGGGGACATTATGACTAATTCTGCATTTGTCACAAATATACATTTCTGATGACTTACAAATGCCATTTAAATATCGGTGAGAGACAGTAGAATCAAAAACAACGCCCAAGTTACGAGCAAGTTACAAGCCACCTCAACAAGTGAGTCTCCCAGCTTTTTAAGATTTAAGCTATGCAAACTTCTTAACTTGCTGTGGAGTGCACAGAAGTAGAAATTCAGTTTTTGACGGTTTAAGGAATTTATCAGCCGCCATCCTAAACTGCCATGGACACAGCTGGGCATTATATGAAATCTCAAATGATAATTATTACTGTTATTGTAAAAAATTATTTTTTATTACTCTTTGTAGAAGATACAAATGGTTGCTACACTTGTGCTTCCTTCACTAGAGTTGTCAACTGACTTGGTGGACTTTGGAACCTGTTTTGTCGGCCAAACAAGAGAAATTCAAATTACTCTGACAAACCGCACAACCTCTGACAGCCAGTGGAGTTGCACTGAGGGTAATACACTTTTTCTTATAATTTATCATGTTTCCAAACATTTTATCAGATCAGTAAAATGAATTGATCAGTTTATTAAAGAAATTTAAAAGCCATATCTTAAAACAGGCATCATGACACACTAAGCATTTTTCTTTGTGCATTCATGTCTGTGAAGTTGCTGTTATCACATCACCATCATTGTTGTTAGGCTTTCTTTTTCAGTATAATTACCATTAATCATATTCTAAGCATCTTGATCTGTAGAACCAGCTTGGCCTTTTTGTGTACATTCAAATGATTGGGACTATTTGTCATTCATCGCCACAATGCAAAGGACAGACATTTTTATTTATTAAATGGCTCTGTCAACAAATCTCAAAGACATGTTGCTGGAGCCAGTGGAGCTTTTAGCTAAACATATTTAGCAGTGCAAATAAAATAACCAAATAAGAATTTTATTTATGATCACTTGCCAGTGATCACTGTTTTAATTGCTATGATCACTATTAACTGTTTCAGTCATCTTGATTAATTTTATCAACTTTTATTCCAGTTTATACTTTAGATTGGCACTATATTATTTTACAATACAATATGCCTTATACTGTGTTTTGACGCATATAGCCAACAGATGGATATAACCCATAAAAGCATTTAACCTGAAGAAATTAGGTAAATGTGTAAAAAAGTTTGGTATAGCAGCTCGCCTGTATGCCCCTCGGATTATAATCTTTTATTTGAAAAGTATAAAAAAATAATTGAGTCCGAACAACTATGATTTTCAGCAGTCACTTCTAACTCAGTCACCTGTCAGGAATTCATTCACTGGTGCTCTGGGATTTATGTTACAGCACAGTAAGCAAAATACAGTAAGCTCTTGGCAACCACCTGGATGTAAAATAAATTGATACAACCCTCACACTAAGATAACCTTCAGGATGGGTGTGGGGTTTGTAAAATCTGATATAACGTGCAGGATGTATGCGTGAAAATGCAGTTAGATATTCATCCTCATCACTTATTCTTGTCTTTCTGGATCTCTTATCAGAGAACACGTTGCGTGATGACTGTGCCGGCATCTTCAAGATAACGCCAAATTCTGGCCGACTCAATGCCCAGATTGCCTTCTCTTCAAACAGCAAAGCAGTCATCAGCATTTTCTTCACTGCCAAGTAAGCACTTTTACACATGTTAAATCTAATCTCATATAATCTAAGGACTTATTTAGCGCAAGGTGTCATAACACACAGGGTATCAATCAGTGGTTGCTTCAAGGTGTATTTATATTCCAAAAATTGTTACTGCATATTCAAACTGTAATATCATTTAGTTATACACTGCACTAAGGATTTTCTTTTTGGCTTAGGATGAATACTGTTTTCATGATTTTGCCAATTAAGTTAATTTATTATGATTATTTAATTGCCTCACCTTAATCATGTAGTGTTTGATTTTGTAGAGATGCCGAGGTATATGAAATGGTCTACATTTTCGAAGGAATTCTTGGCGAACAGTGTCGAAGGCTGTGTGTGAAGGGTCAAGGGTCACATGATGGCCACTTTGAAGCTCTCGTCAATATCTAATTCCAAATAAATTTATAATATTTACCACATACGTTCTCTTCCAGAGTTGTTCCTTCATCAGTTTACTTAAATGTCAGATTTCAAAATGATACTGTCAGAATTAAACTTAAAAGTGTGTTTTTTATTCAACTCATTCGCTTTACTTGAGCAAGCAAACTGATTTTTGCACTGCGTTAAGTAGCAAGTTCACAAATTCACGATGCTGCCTGCATATTTGACCACACTAAGAATTTGGTATTGGAAAACATTTATATTTATATTTCACATCTTCTAAAGAACTTTAGAAACAAGTATGCCTGCTTGTATGTATTTCTTGGTCATTATGATTTGCTGTTGTCATAAAATGTAAACTACGTGTTTGTATGGAGGATTGCTGTATAGTTTTCATAAAATAGAGCTAAATAGAATCCTGATTGTTTCATTTATTTAATTCAGGCATGAAGTTGCTACCTGCAAATAAATTTGAATAGGTGTAATTTTTGACGTTTGAAGTACAGTGTTTTTTTAATGAACTTAATATAGGCCTATTCAGTTAATGCTAAAATTTATTGCCCACAGCATGCAAAGGAAAAATATTTGTCCCGAATTGTATTCTTTGCCTTGCTTCTGTATTCTACGTATATGTGATCTAGCTGATCAGAATAGAGTACAAAGTCCTATCACTTACCTACAGCACACTTCAATCGTTCTAACTCTCATATCATCTGCAGTTATTTACAATCCATATTACGATGAGGTTGAGAGAATTGGGGAAAACGCCGATTGGATGGAACAAGGTAAGATTGCTTGTAAAATGAGAAGTTTCTTCTTACTGGTAATCGTAATAGTAAACTTGAAATTTCTGCAGCGCCCAGCGAAAGCTAAGTTGCGGGAAAAGCTTATTCACAAGCGCTCAGTCAAAACAAAATCGATAAGCAAGAAGTGCGGTTCCAGGTCAAGATCCGGCTCAGACGGCTATGGTGGGTGGTGTTTGGAATGGATAAGGGAAAGAAGTAAATTGCACGATGCCTTTGGGTTTTACCTGGAAATGAATCTTTGCCTTACCATGTTTTAACGTAATTAAAAAATTTGCTTTCATGGCGTATCTAGAAGGAATTTTATATTTACGAATGCGATTACATCAGCATTCGTGAATCTCATTCAATAAATAATCTGTTCCTAAGGTAAGCCAAAGATGGCCGAACAAGGATTAGTCGATGTTTGCGCGCCTGTTTATTGTCCACTAATGTTTTAAAATTTTTACCTCTCGTTGATATTGAAAACTAATATAATGCAAAGGAACAACTTTGTTGCTCTATACACTTAATATTTTGGAGTTTTAAGAGGTTTGTTTGGCTTAGTCATTTGAAAAAGCTGCTTGATCTGCCAACCGTCGTCGTACAGGACTTTAGTACTGTGCATGTCCGCACTTGTGTTCGAACCGGCTGGGTTGTGTACATCCTGTTTTAAAACTGGAATGCTAACAGCAGTAGCACTGTTGGACGTGATGTCAAATGTCATAATTTGGAAGTATACGGGCGTTTTAATAATTGTTTTTGGGACTTTTGACTTGCAAAAACGAAAATAATTTGGGAATTAATTTATATATACAACAGTAATGTTGCACCTTAAGAACTTCGCATTAGCACACTTTACATACCTATTAATCCTATGAAAAAGGTGTCTATGGTTTGTGAGAATGCATTGCAAGTTACTTCTAACAAAGCCTACTAGGATTTTCCAGAATTCTACCGTAAAGATGATTTCAGTGAAGAAGTCCCTATATGCATGTAGTAATGTGCTGAAGATCCACGAAGATTAATCAAGTCAGTTAGGTTGGGCACATGTGGGCATGTAGTTTTTTAGTAGTAGTTCCGAGCTGAATGGGCTTTTTGAACTTAAATTTGTAGTGTGAGCCAATTGTTTCTTTATGGCAGGTCTTTTCCTGACCCAAGTCAACATGGATCACAGAAAAAAGGTCAGGTCTTTCTGTATTTCAGGCAAATGTATGCCTACTAAAAACTTTCAGAAATGTTAATATCTGGAGCAATTACTGAAGAATTTTTTCAGTGTATATTTGGTTGGAAAACCATTAAATTGTATAATGGTAGTTTCAAGTTACAGCAAACTTATCATATCAGGGCCACTCTAAATTGGCCGTTGCTTTTCGGTGTCACCCGCTGCAGTGGCGTTAATTACAGGCGTGGCTTCTGTTAATTTCCCATCACTGATTGAAGTAAATAAACATGGATTATAATGCCTGCTGTTAAATAAGGGTTAGGGTTAAAGTTAGGGTTAGTTTGGCTTTGTAAGTATTGGCTAACGCTTAATTGATCTTTGTAAATAGTGTTTAGCTCGAAGAGATTCATCTTAGCGGCAACCCCAACCAATCACAGTAAGCATAACCAGGCTGAAAGCCACGCCCAAAATAGCCCAACATAGAGCAGCCCTAATACTATAAGTATGACCGAGTTTCTGGATGGCATAGTGGATATGTTATAAGTTTTCTTGAATGAGTGCTGTGCAGAAGTCTCGGATTGCATGTTGAGTACTTGAGCTTGAGTATGGAACCTGCATACTTACTGTTACTATGATCATACATAGATTTGATTTTTACTGGATTTTTATTTAAATAACATTTAAATTATATTTTGTAGGCAGTTGTAAATTCTATTTGTAATGTATTACTGCTGTATGTTGTAATTTTTTCTTGTAATTTTCAGTTCTTGTAATTGATTGCAATTTTTCTTTACATGAGCAGAATCTTCGTGCAGTTCAGCTGAGTCATCTTATAAATGAGTATTTTGCGGACTCAGTTGATCATCCTGTTCGTGTGTCAGCAGATCATGTTCCCACCCTTTCTCTTATACCTACTGACGCCCAAATGGAGCCTTCAAAGGTCAGCTTAAACCTAATTACTACTACTGATCTATTATTCATTTCTGTGATGCTTATACAATCTACTTCTGTTGTACCAATCTGTTTTTGTGATGCTATTCAAATTTCAGAAATTGGGTGCTAATCCTGTCTATTTACTTCTGTGATGCTTATATAATCAATTTGCTTTTGTGATACTTGTGATATTAATCCAATCTTTTTACTTATGTGATACGTGAAGATATCTGCTGGCAGTCTCATTTAGAGATTGACCTCTTGCTGATGCATAACTGCCTGGCTGGTGGCGCTCCATCCTGTCTTGTGTATTTCAATGTCATCTGTCCCTGGCCATAGACCTATTCACTATGCAGAACATGGTGTTCTGGTTGTCCCTCTGTCCCGTACTTCTGCAGTGTAAGACGGTAGCTTTGCAATGGTTGGTCCTTCACTCTGGAACTGTGTGCCGTGCAACCTGTGACATGAGCTTCTTGCCCTATCTCTGCCTCTATTTCGCCAGTGATTGAAGACCATTCTGTTTCATCGTGGTCTTGTGTTATCAGGTTGGGAGCACTTCTGAGTAGTTTTTTTTTTGAAGAGGTGCTGTATAAATGTGGAATACAATTACAGCTATGGCCAACGAATTCCCATCCTCGGTAAGAAATTTTCACGAATTAAGTATTCAGAGTTGCTGGTCCAGATCTCACCATAGTTGAAGAATGTCATTTAAATTTAAATTATCGTGTGACTAGTTAATTTTCTATTGTCGCTTGAATTCTTGTACAGTGCCCTTTTTATTCGACCTAAGCCGTGTTAAGACACTATAGAAATTGTCGTATTATTATTATTATTAATGAACACTGAGCTGAGTGAATCGCTCATGGCATTTGGTTATGCTCAGTGACTGATTATTCCATATAAGTATAACATTGTGATTGTTATAGTGTGTTGCAAAACACATTCATTCTTATGTTAGTCATGATGATATATGACTTGACAGTTGCTCTTGATTCATTTAAAGGACGTGTTTGCTGGGTAAAACTGAGTTGTGCATTGCTTATTAGATTATTTTGCTCTTTAGATTGTATTAAACAAACATGGTTGGAATCCTGTTGTCAAGCCACATGCTGATCCCATTCAAAAGACAAATTACATAGGTGAGTTATTAATCTAAAAATTGGTTTTTAGTGGTAAGTTTTTATCAGTTTGCTGTAACTAATTTACTGGTTTAAAATGGCTAAGTTGTAAAGTGTGGACATCTGCAATAGTAACTGGTTGATTATTAGTCAGTGGCTTGATTTCGGGCTGTGACCAAGTGGTATGGTCAGTGGTGAATTTTTATAAATAGACTAGGTGATACATTCATTACGTGGTTTCATCAACTGTTACAGTGCTAGGTTTATCAGTATTTCAGCGAAAAAGCAAACCTGCTGTAGCATTTTCCTGTGTGGTTTTTTCGCTTGAAAATAAATTGCCAGTTTTGCCAGATGCATAGGATATGAATGCTTGTTGCTGAAGGAAAATATTGCAGTTGTCCACTATGCCACCTAATCCTGCATTGATGTATCATTAACAGGTTGAATGGTACACGATTTGTTTAGAAAATTAGAAATTCACCTTTGATAGAGACTAATTTAGTATTATTTAATCAGTAATTAGTGACTTTCTTACTCAAGTGGTTCAAAATAATCTTTTTCACAGGTGACATGTCTCGGCATCGTGGCATTTTGCGTGAACCAAATGCAAATAGTCCAACTGAACACCACGACCCAAGACTTGCAGCACAGTTGCAAGAAACTTACAATGTCTCCTCTTCCATTTCTTCGAATGATTACGTCAGTAGTAAAAACGATTTTCATCCCGAAGCAAACCACTACACATCTATCAGAAACGGGCAGACTGTTAGAACTTTGCGATTAAACGACCATGCGAATGACGGTGTACATGCAGTTGAGCATAGATACGACAAGTCCCAAGTTACAGACTACAAAAATAGTACGGAACGTAATGCAAGCCACTTTCGTGATCATTCACCTCCGTTATCTCCAGGCATCTACAGAAATGGCAGTTCTCGTGGAATCGTGTTAAAACAGGACGAGTCACATGTGAATTTCTGCAGAAATGATGATCGACCAATAATCTCTACGTACACGCTTGGCACAGATGTTGAGGGTAGTTATTTGACTGCTAGAGATCATGAGTTATCCAACTTTTCCAACAACAGGCAGATAAGAGTAGGAAGAATTGATCCTGATGGAACAATGGCAGAAAAAAGTGACCTTTTGAAACGTACCAAACTTGGTATGAAGGTTCAGCAGCACAAAGATCTAAATGGCCAGGGTTAGTGTTACTAATTATTTCCTTTTGCTTTTAGGCACACACATTTCAGTGGCATTAAGCAGTCATTAGTAACAATTAACATTGCTTTTACTTCTCTCTGGAGCCCTGGTGGGTCACAGAGAGGTGAAGGGGATGCAGCAAAGGGTTCTTGGACTCACTTAAAAGAAGTGCACAGTTCATCAAAGAAGATGGTTTATGCTGCTCATTTAAGTATCTGTTACACAAAGACTGAAACAATAACTAGTAGATTTATTAGACTTCAACATTTAGCTTGTAAAGCCGTGAAATGGTGCGTGACAATGCAGTGTCGTGCCTTTTCAGTGGTTGGAACAAAATACCAGAAATTATTTCCTGTTTGGATCTGCTTGTCCTGACCAGGAATGTTAAAGGGGTGCTATGTAAATATTCTGACTAAATGAATGAATATAAAATGTCTGGTAACATAACAAGCCAGCGTGTGGGTGTGCATGTGCATGTGTGTATGCCTGCCAGTGATTATTTTACTGGTGTTTGAATTGTTTTGGTTATTTAAGAATGCTGCATGTCCTGGTAAAAGTAGGAAGTCTGAGATCTGAAACCTCATGATGGCAGAAATTTGATCTCAGTAAGGGTTCGTTTGCACTGCCCACATCTTTGATATATGTTGTATTTATTACATGTAGTGACTTCGGCTGATTCTTATCCTAGCCAAAAGAATATGGTTGTTTGCCTTGCAGTTGGATGCAGAATTGCAATAGCTTGATGAGATGTAAATTCCTGCAGTTGAATTTGTTATGCATGAGTGAAAAATCTGATCAGTTCCTTGCTTCAACAGTGTGTGCATTAAAAATTTAAATGATATTATTAACAATATAGTTTCTTCTTTATGGTAATGGAAAGTTGCAAAAGAAGATTTGGGTTAATTGGACATACACAATGAGCCTGAAGATGGTATTTAACTTTGAACTTTTGCCTAATTAGTAGTTTTTCATTTCGTCTGACATAACTAGTTTTTCGTGCAGATGGCTTGGAACGGCTGAGACAAATCATTGCCAGACAGCGACATGGCAAAGAACCCGGTGGAACAGAAAAACAAGAAATAAAACTATCCAACTGGGAGAGCACTGTATACCCTACCAACATTCCGCCTGTTGATGCTGCTGGTCTTCTTCCATGCTCCTCAGTTGCTCGAACTTCTGGAAAGACTACTGATGCTGATGCTAGTCCTGGTGTGTGTTTGTCGGATGAGGGTCACAACATGTCAACCCGCTCACTGCATCATAATGATGACCCTGTTCAACCTTTGAAGAAAACAAGACTTGCGCCGAGGACTGTAAGCGTCCCACGAAAAGTGGCCCAGGCACCAGCACCGCCATCTTACAGAGGTAAAGAGCTCTTCGGTTTCTCTGATGGACCATTTTCTAAGGCATTGCTACAGCCAGACGATGATCTTTTCATCTTTTAATGGTTTGAATCCTGTTCATACAGGTGAATTTGTTGTTAAGGGGTTGAATTGCTGTTTCGTTGTCTCCTTTTCCTCAATTTGAAAAACTTCTGTGATGTTTTCTGGTAGAGGGTTGTGTTTCAGTGAAGCAATACTTTATAAAACAATATTATTTTATGCCACACTTATTCCAATTTATGGCATATAAGAATTATAAAATCCTTTTGGAGTGTATAATATTGCAATATATACTAAAGGCTGAACCTACAGGTCATGGTGATTGACAGCTTGCAACATGCACTCTTAGGGTTTAAAGTAACTGTGCTTGATAAAGCTAAGTTGTTTTAGCACAGTAACGATGATTTGGTTTGCTTCCTTCTGATTCTCTGAGTCATGATTATGCTTTTTTAGGATTTAGTGAAGTTGTCAGCCACAAAACATCCACGACTACTGATACCGATCGACGTTTGATGACAGATGGTGCCCGGAAGAGAGGACTTGACCAGCCGGTCCTTGAGCCAGCTGGCAGTAGGCCTGAGCCAGTGAATGGTGAGTCCTTTATTAGGGGTTTTCAGCATTTTTGTAATCTCTTTTTTAATGGTAAACATGTGGAAATTATTGAGAAACATTTGGCTAGTGACCGCTTTCATAATCTAGGTCTTGTTTGAGGTGTTGGCTGATTCTGTCTTTTATAATAAATTAGTTTTTTATTCAGTTTTGTAGCTGTTCAGACATTTATTGCATAATAGTTGGTCTTAAAAGATTTGGGCCAAACAAGCAGAAATTTTTCAGACAAATTTTTGCAAGTGACCTGATTAATATTCAAAATAACTGAGTCATATACACATTGTTTTCTCATAAATGGCTGGCTTCTCACTGCTAGCTTTTAGAGGCAGTTCCCCTTAGATCTTGACTGCAGGCTGCGTCTAATGGATTATGGTTACCTATAGCTCTGCGCCTTGCTCAAGCCTCATACCAGCAAATGTTGCACTCGATCAGCAGTTGCTTTGACTCTTGCTGTGCTTTACACCAGAACAGTACTGCGCTTGTGAGCTTTCTCAGTAATTAGTCCAAAGCTTTGGAATTTACTGCCTAGTTCTGTGCATTGTGTCGCTTCTGTGATGTCATTCATGTTTAAACTTAAGACTTGCCTGTTTCAGTTTGCTTACCGACCTTAGCCTCATTCCCTGAGCTATAGGATTTTGACTGGGCTTATCCAATGGATTATGATCTTTTTAGTAAAATTTCACTTATATTGACCTTCGATTGATGCTTGATGGTGCTATTGAAGTTCTTTTTCACTTGCACTTTGTTTTTGTTGCACTTAATCCAGGAGTGAGCACAACTGAAGTGCAAACACATAAGACCACTGGCAGCACAATTCCAGAGGCTAAGTCTAAGAAACAGATTCAGCTTCACAAGGACACTTCAGGTAAGATGAGTTGACTTACCTGGTCAGTCTGGAGAATTTTTAGCTCAACAGAACAAATGCTGTCTCCCTACTCATGTCCATAGAGCTTATGATGTCATTATGAACAGCAAGAAGTGAAGGTTCTATTAAGTGAAACTTACGATGTGCTGACTGAAAGGGTGTTTTTAGTGAGTTTGAGGGTAGATAAATCTGCATTTGCTCCAGAACTACAAAATTATACAAAATTCAAAGTTAAGATTGGCCTGTAATTAGAAAGATTGCCAGGATCAAGAGAAGGCTTTTGCAGGGAACGAACTACGGCTTGAGCGAAGGCAGACAAAGAATCTTTTAAGATGTTAACTATTCTCTTTTTTTAATGGGTTAAACCATTTTTGGCTTTGGTTCTTAGATAAAACCTGTGGTCGAGAACCAGGCAGAAAGCAAGCCAGTCCACTGAGAAATGCACCTGCAGAACCAGCTCTGCACAAGAAACTGACCAAGCCAAACAAAAGTGGTAAAGATTCTACCATATCTGAGTAATTGTAATTGTATTTAGAGTAAATTTTATATGCTAATATCTCCTAGGAATTTTTATGGCAATAACCATTGTAAAAATGGGTTACAACTGTTGTGGCATCTTTCTTTGTGTTTTACTTTCCGTGCCTTTAATTCTTTTTCCTTTACTGTCAAGATGATTGTGATTACTTGTGCAGCATAAAATGTAATAAAGCAAACGAATAATTGTTTTAGTGTGCATAATTTATACAATCCTCTTAAGGTATTTGCTCAGAATTATTCTGGACTGAATAGTCACTTATCAAAAGCGAGAAATTGTTGTAAACTGTTACTGAAATTCAAATGCTTTTCTTAACCATCCTCTGCTACACTTTGCTAAGACTTCACATCTTTCTTGTTGGGTGGTCTAGTTTCTTTGCCACTGCATTATGTTATTTATGTTATTTCCCCGTACTATGTCTAAAGCAACATACATTTAAGGAGTAGCTGCAAAGTGAGTCAAATTCCAGGTTACAGGTGGGCTTTTGTAGTAAGTCTGTAGCCTGCTGAAAAGGTCATTCTGTTCCCTGCTGGAGAAGTAGCTCTTGGGATAGGATGACTTTGCTGAACAAGATGGAACATGAGCTAGAATTACAAATGATTTAATCTTGAATCTTAATGAATTTCTAGCTCAACACAGCAAGTTACTTTCACGTTTCACTTGAATGAAGAAACTGATTGTTGCAATCTGAGCAAACATCTAGGCTGCCAACCTTCATCCAAGTCTGTACTTGATTTAGTTTGTTTTTGGCTTCTGGCATGCCTTATCTAGCATTTAATTTCTTTTCCAATTCATTCATGGATTTTGAAATTTTAAATATGTAGGATATTCTGTGCTGGTCTTTTAACTAATGTGGTTGTTTGCTTGGAATTTCTCCAGATATAAATGTTCGGTCTTGGCGTGCGGGCATCCAGGTTGTGAAGCAGGAGCTTGGCAAGTTGCCAAAGATGTCGCTTTCACCTCCAATGAAAGATAGAAGTCCTGAACAGAATCTGGATGACTTTGTTATGACACATCCTCCAGCACGTTTGGACTCCAATGAAAATCACAGCAGAATTACAGAGACGCATGAAGATAATCACATTGAGCACATTCGGAATAAAAACAAATTTCCAGATAAACGAGATGGAGCTATGGAGGTAGTTCATGATCAACAGAGGAGTGACATTGATGATGATCATAGCGATTATAAAGAGGACATCAGTGATCGATCTGGACAAGTACGAGACGAAGTTCATGAGCACCGTGATCAAGAAACAGATGAAGCACAAATTGAAAATGATGAAGGTAAACCTGTTGTGTATTTTGAGATTTACATCACTAAAGGCTCAAAATCATATGGGTGTTCATGTCCAGTTTTTGTCTTGTTTGTAAAATATGCCATGTGGGTCATGTTACTTATTGTCTACAGTGCTTACCCAACGATTGAGATGTTCCAAGGTGTTCCACACATGAAGAGCTTAGCAGCCTGCTGTTGTTTCTTATACAATTTTCAGGCTGTGAGAAAACTTATGCAAGGCAGTCATTTCTACACTTACGTTGTAGTGCTATAGGAAAACTCCCTCTTATCATCATATTATATTTAAGACCTCTGCCATAGTTTACCATTACATTATAGTACAGTGGCATAGTAAATTTTCTGCTGGAGTTTTAGATTTTATTCAATCCTTTTGCAGGCGAGGACGACACAAGCATCAGTCACGAACATCACACTGCAGAAAAACTGCCTGCAAAGTCAAAGCCCCTGTCCTTGAGACGAAGGACCCAGAAACTTTCAGGTACATTAGAATTTTGAAATTCATGTCACACCGCTGTGTTTGTTAATTTGATCACTTTTAGGAAGTGAAACCTTATTCTGATGTGTTTTAAGTTATAATCAAGTGTTAAATTCAACTGTTTTATTGCTCCTGGTCATAAGATAAGTTAGTAATGTGGTTATATTTTCGGGGTAATGTTATTCAGTACTGGTCATTTTAACAAGTACAGCATGATTTGAAGTTATTGCAAGAGATTTGGCTATTACAGTATTTCAATGACACTGTTATGAAATTTATTCGAAGTCATTTTTGTGTAATATAGGTTAGGCCTTTACGTAATTGTATTTGAATTATTAATAGATTTAAGTTCGGTCTAGTACAGATGGTTTATTGCTGGGTTTCTGAACTACTGCATGTTTGTTCATGCTTGGTAAATTATTTTTATTATATTGAGTTTATACAGACTTTTTGTGAACTGCCAGTTTTTGCTGAGATTGTACTTGTGTGTTTGGATGCTTGATGCTTTGTTTGATTTCAGAACCAGAGACAGAGAAAGAGAAGGACCGGAAGACTGGTAGAGATTGCAGTTACGACAAGGAGGAGGTAAAGCGGTACATGGCAAAGCAGAAGGCAGAGCGAAAGAGAAGGGAGAAGGAGGAACAAGTGGAAAAACAACGAGTTGAGGAGAACCGACTGAGGCAACTGGAAGAACTATCCAAGAAACAAAAGGAGTCAGCCAGGTCAAGGTCACGCCCCACCAGAACTTACAAAGAAAAACCAAGAACAGGGTCAAGGGAAAACAGCACTGACAGTGCAGGTCACCTCCATGAAGATCTGTCTTCAGTTGAGGTTTCTTCTGCAGAAGAAAGATCCAGTGAAAGAATTAAGGTGTTACTTTCTTAAATTTTTATACATTTGGGGTTATGAATTAGTGTTCTTATGTTGCAAAAGGAGGAGAACGGTGAAGGCTGAGTTTAGTGTTTTCTTTCAGTATGAAAATACAATATTTGGCAGCAGCTCTAGCTGCTTGTTTGGCTTGTGTCCTACTATGCTTCCTGATGGTTGGATCCTTGCCAAGTAGTTTTTTTAACTTATCCTACATGATATTAATTAGTTTTTTGGTCAAACATTTTTGTGAAAGCACTTCTACACTAGTGCTTCATAACTTTGTTTAAGGAACTAAACAGTCCAGAGTATCTGGTTAAAAGGCTGTTAATGCAAGTGAAAACTGATTATAAAAGTGTAGAAACTCTTTGATGGACTTAAATATTTGGAAAGTGAAGAGTACTGCTGCTGTATAATCGTAGATGCAATAAGGCAAGGTTTTCTTTGTTTGATTGTCTAGAATTCAACAAATGTTCGTGAAAAGACGAGTAAAGCTAGGTCTGAACTAGACACTAGTGGGAGTGGGACAGAAAGGGAGAATGCTTTAAATCACCGAGGTCTTACGACCAAAACCAGGTTTGTCATCTAATGTCAGATTCGATATTTATTTTCTACTCTTATCATCGTGGTGCATTACTGGTAATACCTTGCAATTGGAACAGTAATGCTTTACCTTTTTACAGGTACTTTAGGCTTTGAAAAATCCAGTTCTTGGGATAAAACTTGCATCTGTTGCTGGATTCTCATTCTTGCGCTGTGAGATGTTTACAACTTTCTGTAAAAGATCCTGCAGGCCCAAGACTTTTAGTGACCCAGGTTGATGACAGTTGTGAAAAGGAGAATTTATAATAATTTTAATTATTTGTTGTTGCTCCTGCTGTTTCAACTGGCACTGGAGTGCTGCTGCTTTGCATTGCATTAATTATGGTAGCCAATGCTGGCTGTGATTTAACTACTTAAATTTGTTTTCCCACAGTTTTACTTTTGAATATTTTAGATATGTTGCTGCTGCTATTGATAATATTAGTATTAATTACAATAATAATAATAATTCAAGTTGGAACTCAAACATTTCTGTAGCACCATTGTAACAACATTCAAGGCATCAGTCAATGGCCACTGCTAAATTGGCGTGCTTTCCAAATTCCATTGCAAGTTCAGTCAAAAGCCAAGAGAGAAATCCAGGACAACACGGAAACTGCCTAAGGAGGAAATGCGTCCAGGAAAAGAAGGGTTTTTAGTAAAGAGCATAAGACCAGCACATACTCTCAGAACGTGCATTTGCTCTAAGAGAGTTTTGGAGTATTTACCCTGCGTTGGAAAAACAGTGATAAGATGTTGCCTGGCTGTTATATAGTTACCTGCTAATTTTCTTCTCTCATCCTGTCCTATTAAATGCCAAATATCCTATTATAGTTGCCAAAATTTTTACGGACAGTCTGTCTGATGTTTCGTGGCTTAGTGAACCAACCCAAAAGTCAGCAACCCAACACAGCAGTGACATTCATATGAAGGGACCTGAATACAAAAGTAACTTTCCGAAGGAAATGAAGAGTGGTTTTTCTTCAAACTTTGACTCTCAGATACAAAATCCGGACTTTGCTTCTGCAGCTATGAAAGGTTAATTGTTCACTACACTCTGTAAACCAGAAACTTCTTATAACACTGTGTTTGGAAGCCATATCAAAACTGCCTTATAACAAGGTTCTGTTGTAACAAGTTTATTTTCTCTAGGTGAATTAATTTTGGGATCTATGTATGTGACCATGTTATATCAGAATTCATGTTATAATGAAGCATGTTTTAGTGGGTCTTCGGTGTAGTTTTGAGTTCACTTTAGCTGCAGTAGTCGTAGCGAACACTATGGTGTGAAGTTAAAATGTGACATGTTTGTGTTTTTGTATTTGGATGTTTGCTTAGCACCTTTTGAGAACTTCTCCGAGGAACTGTTGCTCTGTATTCAGTGCCTTTGAGAGGTTCTTAAGTCATGTGGTATAAATACCAGATACATATGTTTATGTGGTGTGTTATGTGACATTGATACTATTAAGCCCAAGGCTATAACATAGCCACTTTTGTGCTGACGTGCCATAAAACCCAGTTAATCAATTACTCTGTTGCAAAGCCAAAGCACTGCTACTTGGCAACTCTTCACTCACATCTGCACTTTGTCAACATTTGTTTCTTTAGGTGAGACTGGATTGTTTGCATTTTTATTTAGATTCAGTTAGTTGGAGTCAACCATCAGCCCATGGGACATCGTCAGTGGGCGTCGATTCTGTTCGCCCAGGGACTGATTCCACTCGCAATTTTGAAGAGCGATGGGCCACATTGGCACAGTCAGCCCAATCTTTGCAGTCACGGTTGAATGCCCAGGCCAGCTCTTTTGCGAGTGCTCTTAATTCTAGAGGTGAAGTTATGGTACAACTGTATTTGTATTACTTTGCTATGTCCAAGACTAGCTGTTAACTTGCGTTAAGCATAACCACTACATAACCTGTATCTAATTTCATGTGTTATTAACTTGCTTTAAACGTGAGCACCAGAAAATGACAATGCCTAAGTGAAAGAACATGTTGGTCAAATCGATAGATGGCCTAGACTGTAAAACTGTATTACTGTAATATTGTAGAAATTTAACAATTTTTTTAAATCATGGTTTCTGCTCAGTTTTTGTTAGATATTTATTGTTTATTATCCTGTTGGCTAATAATGTTCCATGTTGTTTAATAAAGGCAAAAGATCTGCTTATGTAAGACTGCACATTTGATGTTGCAAATTCAGCAGTTATTCACAGCCATAGTATGAATCATGTAAGGCTGCCAGTAGTTATGCAAGAGAAGATTTATAAAGCCTCTGTTCATGAGACCTACACACGTCCTGAATATTCATGCCCTAAAGCACCCCAAAGCTGGCCTGAAACATGTTTTGTGTTCACAATAAATAAAATAATATTCATTAGTGCTTAATTAATTGTTAAGTGGTGTTGACATGGATTGCTTCTGTTTTTATAGTTTCGTCGAGCAAGCCAGCTATTTCAGCTCCAGGCAAGACCCAACCTTCTAATGGTCCCCCGCCCGTGCGAAATGTTTGGATTCCAACTGATACGGCTGCTGCAGTTCCTGCTCAGACTGCATCGGTGTTGCTTAACAACGGCAGTGCTGATCATTTGGATGAAGACAGTGATTCTACTCTTACAGAGGATTCAGTTGCCCATTTCGAAAAGGTTTGTGATGTGCTTAACAGTTGTATGTGTGTATGTATGTATGCATGTATGCATGCATGTATATATGTATCTGAATATTTATATGCCATATTGTACGAACCTCTCAATGGCAGTGAAACATGGCTGTCAAACAGTTATAAAAGGTGTGACTTAAAATAAGCTGAGAAAGTTTAATATTTAATAAAACTTATCTTCATTGGAATGAAAACTATCACTTACTGGACTCTGCTTTGAAAAGTTTACTGAGCTACAGAAACGTTACTAACATTTAATTGGAAATTATGGTTTATTTTTTAATTGAAAATTGCATTTACTTTGTTAGAAAAATTGTTGCACCAACATTGTTATTTAATTTCTAGTATGCTGTAAAGTCTAACTTAGATTCTGCTATCTACTGATGCTGTTAAGAATGTTTTAAAAAATAATCTCATGGAGGCTTAGAAATGGAATAACATTTTGCCTCAGCGTTTGAAGCGATGCATTTCTGTATTTCCTCCTTGTATCCAGCCATCTTCACTGCATCCTATGAGGTTCACTGGTACTAATGCAGCTGCGACTGAACCAACTGCATACGGGTCAAAAGTTGTCGTTAAAGATCAGGAAAGGTGTGTGCATCTGTATGAGCAGTTTCTGTCAGTTTGTGTTTGAGAAACAGACTAACGTTAGAAATGACTTGCTGATTTTATTTAGCAAGGGCCACGGATTGATGCCTATGGTAGCACCACAAAAGTGGAGTAGATTACATTATTTAGCTACCATAAGTAACTTTTACCATATTTAACTTTGATTAGTCAACTATAATTATGACTTTACAGTCTGGACTTGCCTCAGTTTTGCAGTCATTTCCAGCCGTGAATTCTGGTTTAAATGATTTACGTTTCAGAAACAAGTCAGACATTGATAGATGGATCTCAAAACGAGAACGTGAAGATAGTGACATGGAAAGCACTATAACTGGTTCAGTGATGAGGTATGTAATTGCTTGAGCGTTTACAACTGGTCATCCTTGTGTAGGAAGAATACGTTTTAATATATTTCCTTTTTATTCATCTCCTAAGCACTGCAGATTATGTACCGAGATATTCCGAAATTTTTGAATGACTCGTACATAAGTTGCTCCTTTCAATGAGACACATTGCAAGAAGTTTATGTGAAAAACCATGACTTATTGTCTGGAAAATATGGTAATTATCTGATTCATTGGTTTATTGGTTAGTTGGTTGACTGATTATTTGATTGACTGTATGTGTTTAGTGATACAGAAAGCGACAACAAGGCCTCTTTAGCCAATTCGACTTCTGCTGTATTGCCTGTGCATGTAAAGGAGTTTGGTGTGGACACACTTCATGATTCTGATTATATGCTCAAGTTGAAGGTAATTTTACTTTATTTATTGTAAGTTTTTTCTTAGTAGTTATAAAAACTAGCATCTTTATGGGTTTATATATAAGTATTTATGTATTTAGCAAGGTTTAGCATGGCTTGGAAAGATGTACAGAGTCGAGGAGTGCAACTGCAACAACTTGTGCTACTCTGTCTGACATAAATCTTAGTGCTTCATGTGAAAGTATCAGTTGGATGTTGAGGTTGAGGCCTTTTGGTTTATTCTTGTCATTGTATGTTTTCAATTCTGTTATAATTGCAGGCATTGCAGCAGTCACACAGGGCAACAATGCTGAGCCTACAGGCTAAGTCGCATCAAGATTTTATCCTTGCATCTCGAAGGTCCTTGGCACAAAACACTGAAATGGATTCCTTGCGTTTTGCTGAAACCACATTTGAGAGTCGGCCCCCAGCACAGTCTGCCAGCGTGCTACAATTCCAGTATCTTCCTGGATCACAATTCTCTGTTGAAGCAATGTCTGGACAGCGTGGTGCTTTAGAAAGCAGTAGGGAACAAGAATCCACCATAAATTACAGGTCAGGTATCGCTATGTTCATTAGCAGATGCTTTAGGAAACAGGCTACTTTGAAATAAGGATTAAAATCATGTGGACTACCTGTTAAATAAATTGCTTTTAAAAATTGTTTAATATTTACTTAATTTTTTTGGTTTTTTTTGAAAGTTTTGAAATGATGTTTAAGTTTGTCATTTTTAAATTGAATTTTTGCTAAAGCATTTTTATAAATGCATTGTTTTTTGAAAGATATTATTTGAAAATATATCAGAACTATCCAGAAATAAATTATAATGTATATGTTTATTTAACAGAAAATGTGTAGTGTTAATGTTGTTCAGATTTATTTGGAACAAGTTCATCTGTAAAAGAATGATGCTTGTATGGCTGAAATAGTTGCAAGTTTTCATCCACATGTAGGACCCAACCAACAGCATCCCCCTAGGGTTGACATTTGAAACTGATTAATGATACTTCATGTTGAAGTGACTTAGCATATAGCTATTTTAAGTGTTAAATCATTTGGTATTTGTAAAAGGGTTATTAGTACTGTAACATTGTCTTGTTGTCTCTGCTCCATCATATCTTAGGGACTTCTGCATTTCGGTCTCCTTGGTTCCAGGCTGTAGCACTCTCCGGTCGGCCTCCCTTGGACTCCTGACTGTCCCTCGTATGCGCACTGCTACAGCGCAGTCTAGAGCTTTGCCTATGTTGGACCTAATAGCTGGAATCGCCTTTCCCGAGAGCTCCGGCTTGAATTCCTCAGTTTGTCCCTTCTGCAATTTTGCAAGCGCCTGAAGTCTGTATTGTTTGACAGTGGTCTCACTGGTTCGGGTCGGGAGCACCTCTGATGAGTCTATTCTTGAAGTGGCACTTTATATATGTCAGATTACAATTATAAATGTCAGATTACAACATTATTATTATTGCTAATGAAATACAGTTTTCTTATTATTATTAGGTCTGTATCAAAAGGTTCAAGAACTGTTCTGCCAAGCCACCAATCTCAGGCAAAGATGTCTTTTGCCAGCATTTCAAAGAGGGATCAAAGCCAACCAGAGAAAGGTCTCAGTCTTAAAATATGTCTGTTGCTTTCAAATTTTGGACATTTGTCTAAATTTCATTTCTTCACATAAAAAAGCTCTGTCTTCTGGGCTGTTGGAGATAAAGCTTAAGTATAAAAATAAAATTCATGACAAGCAGTGTTAAATTACACTTTACGATGGTGTGACATTTGAAAGATTATTAAAAAGATTAAAGGTTAAACTTACGATGAGTTTTGTAATAAGGATCAGATTTTAATACGAGAACCATATGAACTGTACTGTTAAAGCATACACATCATGTGATAGAGAATATTCAATCTCACTGTTTGTTTAGATAACTATTGATATTCTCCTATTCAACAGAATATTTAAATTTGGTCTTGCTATTAATCTATGAAACATAATTATGTGGTGAATTCCTCCTAAGCAAGAGAATATAAAGTCTTGCCATACTTTTATTCATTTAAGGTCTTGATGGTTCTTTGGACCTGGATTCATCCATAACTGAGGAGGAGATGGAAAGGTCACTCAGAGAAGTGCTACCTTCCGAGCGACAGCGCAAGAGACTCCGTCGAGAAGGCAGCCTCACTGCTGTTGGACCACTGGCCGATCAGACTTCAGGTGAAAAAACCCAGCAGAAGTTTATCAACTTTTATATGCTTTTGTTTGGCTTCAGGGATTTAAAAGCTCACTTCTGACTTGACTGTAAAATAGATCCATTATGTGGAAAAGGCTGTTCAGTGGTGTGTTTTTGCATTCACATAGAGGTGATACAGATGAAATTGGTGAAAAATGACTGGCCATCCTAGATCTTGGAAGTGGAGAAATATGGGGAAGTTAGTTTATGAGGAGACAGGTTAAAATGTTTGTGTCCATCTGTCTATCCATTTGAAAATTTGTCTTTCTGAACTGTAGAAATGAAGCAGTCGTTCAGCTTTGGTTACTCCACATTTGCACCAGTTTATCATCCATTCGATTTTATGAGTAGGTGCTGTCGAAGCCATCGTATGTAGAGGCTGCAGATGGTTATCTGCTGATGAGATGTTTGCTTTGTGTCAAGATCTTGGTTTTAAATTCTCCTTTTGTTTTCAGCCAAACACGTCTTTGAATCAGAGTCATTTGACACATTTTCTCTGAATCTGGTTCGCAATTATCTGACACAAGAACAATCCAGGATACATCATCAGGTGGAGTGAATTTCCTACCATGTTTCTTTACTTTAGAAATTTATTAATTTCTGTGTTTTATGAATTTGTTAACTTTGTTACTGATGCTTTAAATATTGATTGACTTTGTCAATACAAAATTCGCTTGTAATTCGACTTGTGTCTTGACTACGGAAATAACAAAAGTTATGTGATCTTGAGTCCTTCTGATTGTTTTCTGTGAATGGTGCTATATAAATAGTACCATTGCATGATGTTGAAGTTGTTATTCTTGTCTATGGTTTGTAGCACTCGCTGCTTAAGCTCCGAGAGCAGGCTCTTGCCGAGAAGACTCGAGCAGAGTTGGCTTGGCTAGAACAGCAGAAACAGAAGCCCAAGAAAGGCTGCGATGACTCCTATCCAGCAATACGACAGAAGCAAAAAGAAGTACTTGAAAAGCACAAGAAAGAAGAGGTAAATTGTAGTTTGTTTGTTTGCAATCCAGTTTATGGTTTTGCAACGGTAAGTTTATGTAGTTATAACTAACCATCTCATGGGTTATTGTTGCACCTAATAGCAAACCCTCTCATGGGTTATGTTGCATCTAATAACAAACCCTCTCATGGGTGCTCTAACCTTGAGACTTGCAAATTCAGAAGTAAATTTTATGGTGACAAGAAGTAGTGCTTTAATTTATGTCAAAAAGTAGCAAGACATGAGGACAGTGTGGAAACAGGTTTTATGGACAAAATGTTTATGCTGATACTCGGAATTAAGTTCTCTCATTTATAATAACACAAGAGGTCTTTCTACTGCCAAAGTTTAAAAATAAGCTTTGCTGAGAGCCAGAATGCTTTACAGTGAAGCTCTACTGCAGGAGTAGATGGTTTGGTTGTGGCTTGCAATTCTTCATCAGTTGCAGCTGGGATACAAGATGGTGACCAAACAGAATGCGATTAAGGTGTTGAAAAAAATTGCTCTGAAACAGCAAATTTTGAGTTGAGGCCAACATACAGGCATTACAGATTTTTGTTCTTGCAAAATTATTAGTGTTTTGTTCTTTCATGTTGCAGCTGATCTAGAAACACTTCTGAGTGTATACCAAGAAGGAGCACTTTACTAGTTACATTATGTATGTATGTATGTGTGTATGTATCTATGTATGTATGTAGATGCATTTATGGCATGTCTCATTGCATTTGGTTTGTGGACAGACTGGCCTTCGCATTCTTCAGGACTTAACGAAGCAGGCCATGAAGATGCAGCAAGGTTCAATGACGGAAATCGAAAAAATATCCCTGATGCAGCAAACTGCACTACAGGTAGCATAGTGTTTTCAGTGCTTTGCCTTCCATAAGCTGCTGTTCAATATTGGCTTGAGTTTCAGATGCTGTTGAAAAGTCTATCTTAATTTCCTCGATTCTCTTTTGCAGTACTTGTGTTCATATTGTAAAATTGGGCACCGTCTCTCTCGCTCTCTGTTGCATGGTTTTCACTGTCTCTGTCTTCTAAATGACTTGGAAACTCGATCATGCCGTTGCTTTATGGTGGCGGGCAGAGTGTTTTTTTAATCATGGATGGCTACAATTTACTTGATTTGCTTCTTGTAAATTGTTGTTGCAATCATCTAGAACCTTTGGCTTTTCCTTTGTGTTCTTCGCTTCTTAAACCCTTAAAAGCTGAGTATGAAGTGAATGGTAAGTTAGCAACTTCATAGAAAGCCAAAGAAAGCTTGTTCACTATGCTAACAGTGAGACTGTCCTAGGCAAGAGAATTTTTCAGTTATGTATACAGTTTTCTGGGCTGAACTGTTGGTGCTATTCAGAGGTAAGTTACAGATAGTAATGCTCACATAAAGTTATCAGTATACAAATATGTTGTCTGTATTTTACATTTGCAAAGTGCAGTCATGTAGTTGTAACATCTTTGATTGAAGTGCAAAGGAGGTAATACTTCAGTTAGCCATACAACATAAAACCTGTGTTTGCTGGAGTTTGCATAATTAAATGACACATTTCAAAGTTTTTGAAACAAGGTGTATTCATAGGTTTAAATGAAGGGGTTGCAGTAAAGAGAAATCTTTTCTCAAGCACAGACTTGCAGCTCCTATACCTTAGCAGGACCAATTAATGAAAGGTGAAAGCTTTAACACTTGAAGAGATATTCTCTGAATCACTAATTCTGGCTTACAAGAGCATCACTGGGATCACTTCACATTACTTCGCTCACTTCCATGTGCCATTCTTTGTTGAATGCTGCACCGTGCAGCACAACTCGCTTCTGAATTCAGGATGCTGGTACCAAGGATGAAAACATATTATGGTGAAAGACAGTTCTGGACTCGGCATCTGGAATGAGCTCATGCCTAATACATATTTTGCTCTGGAAGCATGTATGCTCTCAGCAAAGAGCTAAAACATTTTTGTTCATTATGGCTTATGGACAAAATGACTGAAGTACTCAAAGATATCTGTTAACTTTATAGTGCCATATAAGTATAAATAATAAGAAAATGGAAGATTCAAATGCTAAATTCTGAGAGGGAAGAACACGATGAAGATTTAAGAGTTGAACTTTAAGTACGGAAGAGGAAGTTGAAACCCAGAATGGGAAGCATTTTAGGAAGCAGGTGGGATGGTTAGAGTTTTAAGCAGAGCTGGCCTAGATTTGCTGATTCTTCTTCATTGTCCGTCAAGTGCTGTGTGAACCACAAGCACACAGAACAAACTGAACAATGTTTGCTTTTCTCACTGCTTAGATTAAGCAGGAGCTCAATAGGCAGAATCCAAGAGTGCGGAGATGGTTAGATGCAAATGAACTGACCTTGAGCATGCTGTCCTCCGACTCAGAATCTGCGCCATCTGTCACCTCGGGTGGTAAACAGGTATATTGGCTTGACACCTGCACGCCCAATGCCTGCACTTGCGTCCGTGGTGCTGCCTTGGCTAATGCTTCCATGCTTGCTTGTGCAGTTGGCACTGTTTTTGTGCTTGGTGTTCTGTTCAGACTTTGTGCCTGCCTTTTGTAACCCATTTGGTGGCTTTTGTTGGCTTCACAGGAACTGATAAAGATTTATAGTAAGAAGTACAAATAATGAAATATTATTTTGCTTATAAAAAATCCCTGTACTTTTTCAAAGAATTTGTTTTTTATGCATATGCTGAGGTAACTTGCTAATATTTATGGTGTTTGTAGTTTATTTATGTCACTGGAATAGTCCAGTCCTTTTTGAAAAAATCTACTGTTTTGGTTAAAAGTCATTTGCTTCAGAATGACTTACTCAGTTAACATGCAGTCTTATAAATATATTTTATGCCCATTAATTATAATCGATAATTACTTTGCAAGTATATGTTCATAATCATTTATTGATTCTTAGCTATAATTTCACAGTAAATTGATTCATAACCCCAGCCTTAAATTCTGTCATGAATAGATACCCAGGCAAAAGTTTACATTGATTAACTTGTTCACAGTTGTTAATTCATAATCAGTTTTCAAGTCGTAATCAATTTAGGTTAATAGCATCACACTTCAGAAATGGATTTTATTTCATTAATGCTCAGGCATCTTGTATCAGGACAGTCCTGTATATCCTGGAATGTTCATCTTTGTTTTACTTTCTTGGCATGTTACTTAAGCAAAACTTTCTTCTGTGTTTGTCTCATCTTGTGGTTTGCCAACCTTTCTGCTGCCAGGTATAGACATAAAAATTCAACTGCCCTTAGTCACTATATACTAGTTAGATGAGAGAAAGAACCATAAATTTTAATGAAGAAAGGAAGTTTCTAAATATCTTCTGTAGGCCCCATACTGTTTCGGAATTTAACCTTTTTTTCATGTGCCTGTAAATTGATATGACATGAACAGATTTGTTCCAAAAGAAGATAAGTACACTGGGTCCTCCTTATTATGATACATTTGGATGCCTTATCACAAGCACCATGTTATGTTAAAGTTGCATTGTAACAGGAATGCATTCTGAAGCTCAATTATGTTTGTAATCCATGCTCCTGGGCATTTTATATGGGAATTGGTTTTATAGCTATTGTTGCCTGTAGTAGTAGTGGGGTATATTGGCTATCTGTATGTGGGATATCTTTGAAGCAGATAGACATTGTGAGGAGGTATATTGGCTACCTGTATGTGGGATATCTTTGAAGTAGATAGACATTGTGAGGAGGTGCCTTATTAATCCTCTGTTTTACATTGCATAGCACTACATCACATGTCTTTAAGCAAACTTGCAATTGCATATGTATGCAGTACTTTCACATGTGTAGTGGTATTGTTACCTAGTGGTTAGTGTGCTGGACAACCAAGCGACAGTTTTCTCTTTCAAACCCTAAGACTGAAGAAAGAAACTTTGAAATTGTTCTTCTCTTCTCTGTAAGATTAGCAAACGTTCAACTTGTTATTCAGCATTCTCGGTAATTGTGGATTTTAAGATTTCTTGTTGCATTGTGAACAAGCCAACAGGAACCCAACAACCAAACGACTGCTATTGTGGGATGGATATCTTGTCAAAAAATGTCATATTTTTTTACATAATCAGGATTCTAACTAACTAATTGGACTATGAATACTAGGCTAACATTGGGAAAAAGGCCAGCTATGGGTAATAGGTCAGTCTAATGAGTGTAAGATCGTGAGTAAGATGGATGGCCACAGATGCTAAGACTGAGAAAATAGGTTGCATACTACATGGTCATTGCTGTGGATCATTGTGCAAAGGGCAGTACTCAAAAAATTGCCAATTCACCTTTGTTGACGATTTTTGTTTTTCTTTAAGTGCTGCATTTCACGTGTTGAGTATTAACAAGCATGACCCATGATACTTGGTGTTTACCTTAAGTGCCACTTTATGTTAACGGTTGTTAGATGTTGTAACATTTACTCAGCCTTTTAAACGTCTCATGCAGGGGTAGCCACTAACTGTTGGTAGAGTTTTGCTAACTATTGTCAAGTGCTGAACTTAATACAAAATACAAAGGTGAGATGCTGTGTAATTTGCATAAGCAGTAGTGCATGTTTTGTTGTTGTCTTTTCATTTCTTTTTGAAATATATTGGAATGAAAACTGCTGATACCTGTCAGAAACTTGAATAATTGGGCTAACATTAATTAACTAATGGAAGTCAAGTATGTATTTATTACATGTTTGGTTGTTCTCAAAGGCCTATTTCTGGGTTGGTACGATCTTTGGCTTATGCTGTGTACATGACAACAACCCAGCCTCTGAACAAAAAAAATTCATTACAGGCTCTATAGAAAATTGCCAATGTTGCCAGATGTTCCGGAATCTGAAGTCTAAATGCAGTCATGCAAATTTGATGCCTTAATAAAGTCTCATTGCTACCCTTTGGCTTAAAACCCCAAGTTTATTACCGTGTCTTTGAGATGCAGTGAGTAAGGCAGGTCTACAGAAAAGGCCTTTCACGGTAAGACCTTCTTGACTCTGTTAAAGGTGCAATGAAGCTGGTTTAAAAGTCTTCTTTGCATTGTGCCCAGTTGCATCTTTTGTTACCTGCATTGAATCACTGCAAAGTCTGCCCTTAAGTTAAATATTTGTCAGCCTTTCTTGTCACTTATTGTAGATGATGATACAAAATTGTAGATACCATACCTTAAATCTGGGAAAGTTCAGGACCCTCATTGCTTTAATTTGAGTTTTAAGTTATGTTAATTTTTTCCTCTTGAGAAATAGTCAGGGAACAATCAGCTATGATATTCAGATCAGTGTCCTGATTTGTGTATTAGGAATGTTTTGAAATACCCTTAATAAGAATTTTTAATTATTTCTAAAACTCAGTCTGGTTATGTTTATGCTTGCTAGCTTTCTGAGAGGCTGAAGGAAGCTGGTGTTGGCTTAGAAGACATTGCCATTCCACTGACTGATACGAGAACTGAAGACCAACAGAGTGTTTGTAGCATCATTCTGTACTAACAGTATACCTAAATTGAATACTTAATTTTAAGATTATCAGCAACTCTAGGTGTTAATGCTAATCACAGAATTAGCAGCAGCTGCATTAATTTTATTTACTCTCTTATAATCAGTTTAAATTAGTTTTACTTCAATATGTGTAAGCTCAGTGAAAAGAGTTATGTTTGTCAGTATTTTTCTCTGGTTGTGGCTGTGCCATTGCCTGTAATTTCATAGAACTGGATTTTCAAAATACTGAAGTTTGATATACACTGTAACAGTTTTGCCTATCTGATTGGAAAATGGTTGCAAAAATTTTATTCCTTTTATTATTTATGATTTATAGATTGAATATGGAACAACAGACACTTCAAGGTCACAGTCTCCACACCGAGGTGTGTTGTATATTCTCTGCTTAAAATAATGTATGACACCAAAAAACACTTGATTTTGAATAATTTTCTAAAAATGGAATATACAAAATAGACAATGAGTTTGGAATTATTTGTCTTTTTCAGTGTGTTGTGTTTGATTAAGAAATTGTGTGAAATACTTGAGATGATGTTTCAGTTGCAGTTACATAAACTACTTAATAACATTTGTGGCAATGAATATGCGATTATGTTTGATCTTTATTATTTATATGTATTAATTTAATTTTTATATAACTTTTCAGACAGCAGTGTTGGGTTGGAGGTGAATGCTGACACAAGTGTTGTTGACTTAAGTCTGACACAGTCCACCTCACCAATTCAGGAAAAGATCGCACACAAGCTGAAGATGCAGCTGGATAAAAAGTAATTTACTCTCAGTTCTTATTAAGTTTAAGGTAATAAATATTAGGCTAAGCTAATAAATGTTTCTGCACTTAGTAATAATCTATATGCCCTCTGGTTTGTGAACACTGAAAGTGGCTGTCTGACACATGGTAAAACTAATTCAGTGAAACTTCTTCAGCGTCGGCTTCCACTCTGGATAATTCTTTGTCCTGTCTTGCCTAGAGCACTGCAATGCCATCTTTGTTAGCTTTCCTTACTTCCCGATTCGTAGCAGCAGTTGGGATGCATTTGATGTTTCCTGTCGTTTTATTTCAGTGTAGAGGTGGCCATTTATGTGTTTTTTAGATACCTAACCATCCGAGAACAGAAGCTGCGTCAGCGGCGCCTGAACGCAGAGAAACTTCTAGCCTGGAAAAATCGACTGGACAGAGAAGAGGAAGAGGTTGTCCAGTTGGAGTTGGAGGCGGCCAGAAAGCTGCCACAAAAGAGGGATGCATCAGGTGAGACAGTATGGCACCAGATGGCCCTACAATGCTTTTCCTTTACATGAATACACTTTAATGTATTTCCCTCTGATCCTTCTTTCCATCTGGGTCTGTTCAAGCATCAGTTAGACTTTCTGTATCAACTCTTTCATTATGTAATACTTGTTACTAGGCTTTTGAGAAGCTCCTAAGTAGTGTTGCATAAATTTACCTTTACATGATGTCATGTCTATCCGTATGTGTATATGCATGTCAGCCTGTAGATGTATCAGTATATAAAGTGTGTGTGTGGGTTTTTGATATGATTATATATAACCAAATAACATGTTGAGAATCACGCTATAAATGTTACTGGGTATCAATTATATATTTGTGTGTTTAAGGCAGTTAGATAATCTGTTTCAATAAAAATCCCAGAGACATGATGTTGTAATTTGTTCAAATGAAATTCAAGTGTAACAATGCAGCAGGAAGAGAGTCTTTCCCTGGCATTGCTTGACAGCACGTTGTTGATGGCTTGCAGGAAATGAACCTTGACATTGAGGTCAAATGCCAGAGGGTTAGCTATTGGCCCCATGTTACCTGTGTATGTTACGATGAGTTGTTTAACAGTTGTTACATTCTGTAGTGGGTGACGGACATGATGTGATGCGGGCGGCTGCATTTGGCTCTGCATCCGGTTTGGTTCATTACAAGGACTGCTGTACGTCGCCATTCCGTCCCTCGCCCATCCCATCGACTGAAGACCTGGAACGGGGTCATCCGGAGCAAGGTTTACCACATGTCACTCCTCCGCTCAGGCATGAAGATTTGGACTCTTCGAAGCCAACAGATGCTGCCACTAGGTGGGCAGTTAATTGCTTCTCTGATCTGAGTGATTTTTAAGTCAAGCTTAAAGTCTGTATTTTTTATCTGTGTTTGTCATCTAATTTGTGATGATGACAACACTCTATATAATAAATTTAGTGGATGAATTGAACACTTAACAAACACTTCATAAAATTCTATAAATAGTTACTATTATCAAATAAAATTATGTGTGGAATATTGGCACAGTCTACAAAGTTTTTCATATATTACAGTTTTCTCAGTTTAATTATACATGGCAGCAGAAAGTGCTGCGATCATTTTGTACGCATCTTTTACATGGCATGGTGGAATATACGCACACAAATAAACATGTATGTGTGTAGAGTGGGTTGGTGGAGGTCGCTGTCAATGCCATTGTACATATATATTGAGATAAAGAATTTATTTTGATTCTTACTTAATTTGTGAATTTAAAAATTCTTCAGGACCAAGGAAGGAATAGTACTAACGGAGTGTGATACTGCTGAGCTCATTGTTGAGGCCAAAGATTCTGTCGATGCTGCTTCCTTGCCAACTGTGCACAAACCCTCGACAGAGCGAGACAGACAGACTTCTGAGCCAGAAGAACTGCGTGCAAGCGATCTGTCTGAGTTGTCAAACCACAGACGAAAAAGCTCAGCAAGTGAAACTGAAGAGTCCTTCTCGATTCCATTATCTGGTAACCATCCTGATCTGATTTGGAAAATTTTCAGTATATAAAAGCAAGGCAGTTGAAATATTTGTAGATTCATGTTTTCCGTTCAACTGTTGCAATGTTTGTTTGATGGTCTTATGTTTTTTGTTTCTGTTTGAAGGCATCAATTTGATTTTCAGTTCATTGTGTGTAGGTTCTAAGGCTTCATTCTCATTTTCACTTGTCTAAATATGCTTTACAAAATCAAATTTCCCCAGTCTTTCTAAGTAGGATTTATTTTTGGATCCTTTGAGTAACTAGCATAATTTATTGTTACATATATTGTTATTTTTAAGAAATAGTGATTTACTAGCTTCTCAGAATTCCCATTTAATATTCATTCACTTGATTTCTTAGAAACTATGGTTTGCTCATTTGTGCAATTTTTTCATTAGCGTAATTGCAGAGTGGTATTGTTTTGACTGTGTGTGTTAAGTTGTGATGATGATATATGTAATATTTGTAGAACTGACCTCAGACCAGAGTGACATTGAACGACAGGTACGGGCCCTCCAGGAGGAACTGCTGCGGAAAAAAATTGAGGTTGAAAACCTGCGCAAGCAAAAGAAGAAGGAGAAGCTGAAGGCAAAAGAGGACTTGTTGAAAAAGAAGATTGAGGTTAGTCAGTCGTGTGTGAGCTGACTTTGGTCATAGGCATTTGAACATATTTCACTTGTATTTACAAACTGGTGCATAGTATTTCACTTTTCCTATGGAGGCAGTATATTTTCAATCGTACATGCATACAGTGACATGGTGTTTCAATTGTAGTTAGCTTCTGTTTCATAGTTGGTAGTAAATTAGTTTTAATTGATAATGCGATGTATTTATTGTTCGTGTTGCAGGTTCTAATCTCTGTTGCTCATGCGAAGTTAAATGTTAGATTACTTCATGTGCAATTTAACATTGGTTTCTATGCCTTGAATATTATTTTTGTTCTTGAATTTCGTTTCAGTTGTTTATGTAAAATTATGAATTGTTTCACTTTGACAGTTTATAATAATTTACATTGCATAAATTCTTTTTTGGTATTTGTTTTTCTTCAGTTAAGTGGAAATTGTGTTTCGGTGTACTTTTCTTATGAGGCATCATCGATTGACTAGTTTTGCAGTTAGGTGTTGTTATAGCTCTGTAGAAGTCGTCAGGTTAGATGAGGTTATTCTTCAGTCTCGAGTATATTATCTTTGGACAAGCTTTCATAACTTACTCTTAGTGCAACTGTATTATGTTAACAATTATGCTACTCTTGGTGATTTGCTGTATTTCTATCTGTGCTCAATTTAGTTGATTGTTTACTTTTTGTAATGTGACCACTCCTGAGTTGTACGTGTATGCACTGCTTTTAACTGTAAGCTTAATACACTTTTGTGCTTCACAGATGGTGAATGAAGAGATCGAGAAACTGGCAACGATGTCACCAACAAACTTTAAAGAATTTGGTTCGGCTGAACCTTTGGTGATGTCTCCTCTAGCTGAGTTTGAAGCATCAATGCATCATAGCAAAGCAACTCAGGATGTCAGGGATGATTCAAGTGAAGCCCTGGCAGCTGTTTGCATTGAAGGTGTTTTTCTTCTTGTGATTTGTACATTGTATTTATCTTTTCATGTTATTATTATTATCTTTTTTATACTGTATGGTGTTTTGCACCCAAGGGATATGCAAAATCAATCCCAAGAGAAGATAGTGCATATGGAGCAAGTAAATTTTTAATTCTTATTATTATTATTATTATTGTATTTGCAATTCTTGCTGATGTTTTATATTTGTAAATAGTATTATTGGCATTTAGTATATAAATGTAAGAACCCGTGTGATGTTCTTAGAAGGCACTAAATAAATAGCTATGCACATACATACATACATACATACATACATTCATGTGACTTGGTGAAGTTCAGTTCTTTCATATTTGGAATTTATTTAAAAGTTGATTTGACTCAAGTTTGTAGCGATCGATTGGGGAAAATGTAATAAAACGATTTTGTTGTTTAGACTTCACAATGCCTCAGAAGCCTTTGCTTTTCGAAGATGCACAGCAAAGCAACAACATTCTTACTATGACACATAAGAATGACAATGAGGTTCAGCCAAAGGGTTTAAGCTTCTTGGAACACGGCATTGAAGCCAACGCTAAGGCTCATAAACACAAAAATGCCAGCGATTTTATGGATGCTAAAAGCTGCACAACTGCTTCAGGAGTCAATGAGAGACCAACTATTGGAACATCTGGAAACCAGCTTGCCTTGGATAATGCAGACTTGGATGATTTCTTTGATGTTAGTGTGAATTCGATATCTTCACGTGGCGTTTTTAAGATCAGTGAAGACAGGCAAAAGGAACATGACAAAGATGAATGTGAGGGCTTGAGTTCTTCACTAGGACACAGACAAAAAGAAGATGAAAGAGAAAGGTCAGAGAAATCTGTATCCTCGGTTGCATCAAAGGACTCCCTAGCTTCAGTTTCGAACAGGTCTCACTCTTCAGTATCCACAAAGTCAGAAGTCAACAAGGGAGCCACAAAGCAAGAAGAACATCTAGCAAGTCACGAAAATGTTGAAGATGATTCTCTGGCGTCAGAAAAGAGTGCAAAATCAATTTCTTCCGTTGGATCTAAAAACTCCGAACCACCTCTTTTGGACAAGTCGCATTCTGTGGTATCCACTAAGTCAGACAAAACCAGAACCACTAAGGAGACAGCTGACTTGCCTAGTCAGAAACATGTGGAAGAAGAGTCGTTGGCATCTGACAAAAGTGCTAGATCAATTTCCTCAAAGGCGTCTAAAGAATCGCAGCCACCTCTTTCGGATAAGTCACATTCCACGATATCTACAAAGTCGGATGATAAAATCAAACAGAAAGCTTTGGAACAGACAATCGATAAAACTGAAGATGAATCTGAAAAAAGCACCAGCAGTGCAAGGTCTTTAAGGAAATCGATTTCCAAGTCTTCAGACATTTCCAAGAAATCGCAAGGCAGCAAAAAGACTGCATCGTCCGTTACAAGAAGCTACACCGAAGATTTTTCTAGTGGATCCAAAGAGGCATCAAAAAAGGAAGCATCAGAACGTGCTTCTGTCAAGGATGAACACAGCGTTTGTCAGTCGGACGCAGAAGAAGTCAAAACCGAGGATGACTTCAGCAGCTCACTTTCTGAGGACAGTGAACTGGAACATGGAGACCAAATGTCCAAAGTCCAACTGGACCTTGCACCAAAACAAGATGCAAAAGCTGAAATCAGTCTGCAACAGGTTTCACATGAAAAGGCAGAAAATCCCTCAAAACATTCTTCCATATTGATTGCGGATCTCAATGACATATCGAAGAATGCTCCTTTATTGGTAGAGGATAACAAGGATGCATCAAAAACGTCGTTGTCTTCTGATGACAACCTCATGAAAGAGCACCTGCCAGAGTTTCCATCTGAGACTGACATACAGATTGAGTCAGCTGACCAGACTTTTCCAAGCATGGGAGAAAGTCGGTTGGATGCTGACGAGCGCTCACTCTCCGGCACTGGAGACAGTGAACTTGAACGGGTGATCAGCTCAGCAGCTGCAGCTGTAGAACTTTTTGAAAATCAGTCACCTGGTACTGCACCCGTGGTGCAAAACGAAATTGCCAGTTCTGGGAGTGTTCGAGAAAAGAGCGCTGACATCATAGCAGATAAGACTGTGACAGGCTTGGTCTCAGAGGCAATTTCAGAAGTGCTAGCAGTTAAAATGAAGAAAGAAACGTCTACCTCAGTGGACCATGACAACAATTTGTCTCATGTGGCAGGACCAATACAACCTCTGTCTCCAGATGATGAGAAGAAACAGGTAAGCTAGATCATCATTTCACATAGGAAGGTTGCATATGGGAGCGCAGACCGTGACATCTTATTTTTATGCTGATGTGAATACATTTAGAACATTTTTAAAGCCCCCCTCTCCTATTAAGTGTGACAGAAGTAGAATAAGGGTTAAATACCTAGCAAGTGATTTTTGTTTTGTGGTGGAGATGTGCTGGTGATGTGATTACCGAAACATACAGTTCATCTTGAAGGCAGACTACTGGGAGATGTTCAGTTGTTAAGATAATACCATTTTGCTGCAGCATTTATGCTTTGAATCAGTTTTTAATCTGAACTTAGCAAATTGTGAAAATACAGGTTGTAGGATTGCTGTTTTCTGGACCTTGGCTGATATAAAAATAAGACAGCTATAGATGAATTTGGTTATTGAAGATAAGCAATAACTTTATCTGATTGATCAACTTTCACAGACCACTTGTACTTTTGATTTTTCAGGTGCAGCAAACACCCCCATCTTATTCATTATTTGATGACTGGGGTGACGATGGTGAGTTCCTGGATGATGACTTGGACTGGCCGCCTGCAAGAAGCACACCACCTCCACCACCCTATACGGAAGGGCCGAGAGATGATTTAGGTCAGTTCATGAGGCTTTAAATTGTATGCTGTATAACTGCTGATGAATAAACGCTAAACGACAGACACTAGACAAAGATGATTGTCATGTTCAAGTTCCTGAGAGAAGTGATTAAATTACATTTACTGTCTCTGTCTCTACTGTTTATGTGGCATTTATTTCCACGTTTGATTTGTATCACCACTTTTCTTGTGTAATACTTTTTATGTGTTATTACTGCTATTGTGTGTCACTCTTTTGTACTTTGCTGTTATATTGCTATGTTGATTTTGTGCTACAGGGTCTCAGAAACAACCCATGTCTCTCCGTCTTCCAGGTCTAACTGTTCGCCCTCCAGAACCAGCGATGGCTGTTCCACACACAGTTGATGAGCTTCTACCTCTTGCTGATCAGGTTGTCGACATCTTCTGGCACCTGCGCAGGTGTGGCGAGTCCTGGGACGATGTCCAGGCAACCCAAGAGTATTTTGGCTTGGACGCCAATGCTGTCACCCTTGAATCGTCAAGTCGTCATATGTACAAGCAGCTCATCTTCGATGTTGTCGCAGAATTTCTTCGTGACATGTACCGTGACGAGGAAGACTACTCAGAGCTTTATCCGCTAGTTCCGCCACGCCCATCAAAGTGGAAGCAGTACTACAAGGAGCAGGAGCCACCGAAGACTCTTGATGTCCTCAAACCAGTTGTACGACGTCACGTGATGCACACTGTTGGTCAGCAGGTGGAGCTGCAGAAGGTGCCGCGTAAATGGTCGACCCGACGGAAGGACGATGGAGTTGACCGGGTTCTGGTGAAGGAGCTTCATGAGGAAGAACCAGAGTGGGTCAGCTACGAGTCGGACACAGTTAACATAAAAATGCAGCTGTCAGAAGCAATTTTTCAGCTTCTGCTTGCAGACACGGCTCGGACGCTGAAGAACGTCCAGCAGCGAATTGCAGTCCACCAACTCCCAGAGTTCTAATCAAAGGTTGTTCTGTGAATAAATATTCCTCAATTGTGATGGATTTCATACGAAATCTTTATAACATTATGATACACTAGGTATAGCATAGTGACAGTAATTATTTAACACCGATACGCAAGGAGATCATTTGACACTGAGATCTGCTGATCTTCCAGACCTGTGCAAGGACGCTAGTCATGCGCTCTTGAGCACTGGTGAAAGATAACTGCAAACAGTCTTGGCATTTTAATTGAAATAAGTCTGAGATGCATTACATAAACGTGCTATGTGATGAATGCTTGTGGTTTCTGGTGTGTAAAACAGCTATATTGTTACCAGAGTAATGCATAATTTCTTAATCAGAAGACTGTAATCTCTGTGATTTTGTTGCTCCTGAATTGTACCTGCCAGAGCATAATAACCAGTAAGTATGTGAACCTGAGAAAAATGCTGTAATTCTTCCGTTTGTATTTAGGATTTCACTGCTCAGCTCAAACACTTAGGCTCTTCCATCTGTTCATTCCACTTTTTCACTTTTGCTTGCTCTTCGTTTGTTTCTTTTCCTTTTCAACAATGGATTGTTTCATTAAACCACCGTAACACTAATGTACTGTATTTAACAACTTTACGTAAATTAAACAATAGTAACTGGCAAATCAGATACATGGTAGTATGCTGACTGTTACAGGTATGCATGCTGTTAAACCAGTTACAGTGGTATTACGCTGATGCTCGATACTTGATAAAGCATGAAGCATGACAAAATTAATTGTAACAGTGATATTATACTGGTCAGAACAATGATATAGCAATGTACGTGATGTAAAACTATATGTTATAGGGATATAACAATAATGCATACTTTATTAATTTAGTAGTACTGCAAAGCTGATCATAACTGGTGCAAATCAACTTGCTTACCCCCTGTAGCCTGGCTTCTGGTTTCTCTGACCTGTCAAAATTCAACCTGGCTTCTGCAACAGATTATGTATGATATTTGATTGCAATTTCACTTGAAGCAACCATCAGCTGATGCCTTGGGCATTATGATAACGGCACCATAAAAGCCTTTACTTTAGATCAGAAGCTGCAACTCGCTGATATTAGATATAGTACTGAGTCAAATAGCACCAAGTTCTTCAGGATGGTCAATTGGATGCATTTTGTTGTAACTTTGCTACATGCAAAAGCATATTCTTTGTAAAAATTTTGTAAAATGAACCAAAGTTATTTCTGAAATATTACAGTGAAGTCTGACTGTTGCAAGGTGTGACTGTGCCATTTTACTGAATAAAAACTGTGATTATGTGATTATCATGTGGATTTGATTTGGTAGGTGTGTTTGTGCTGAGCAGGTGCAAAGTTAGAAAGGATTGTATAGTTGTCAATATTTTTCATACTGTACAACTGTGATTTTAAAAGGATTCAACTTTGTGCTCTTAGAACTGTGGCATCATAAGGGATGTCTGGAAAAAATTATCTAGTTTGGATTTCGCCTTCTCCCTGTTGTCCGCAATTGTCGCATTTGGCATTACCCTCCCCTGCACGCCAACAGGGTGCTAATGCGTAGGTTAGGCTAGCCCTGTTAATCTTGCAGGGCTAACTTTTGCTACAGGGTGGGGTAATTTCATAGTGCTGTGCCCAGCAGAGGGACTCCAATTAGATCAACCCATTACAGATAGTTGTCTGACTGAAGTTGATGCTTAAGCCACAGGCTGTACTGAGGTAACTGTAGACACCAAATTTAGATGTGGACGTCTGCATTAGGCATAACCCCCTTCCCACTGCCGCTTTTCGGTGATCCATCCGTCCCTCGCACTTTATTGGCGTCCTTAATGGATGACCCAAGCTGTTAAAAGATTGAGATTAGATGCAGGTTTGTACATCTGTTGTTGTAGGAGTGACATCACCAATGTTTAGGTATTGATGCAGGCAATATTTTGTATTTTGGGGAATATGCAAGGTAGGACTACAAAAACATCCATTGCACATAAGAGAATGGCATGATGTGATAGAAATTGATGGTGGCACTTGATCAGATATATAATTCAGTGTAGCACTTTGAGGTAGCAAAGCATAGAGGCATGTCTGAATGCATAGTACATGTCCAAAAAATTCCGGTGTATTGTGAATGGTTCCAGTTTTTTGTGACTGAGGTTTGTGGTTGGTTTTATTTAGGTTTGATTCAAGGTGAGGTTAATGGTTGAGCTTCATTTTGCACTTTAATTAGGATGACTTCTCAGCCGTCTGCAATGTTTTGTCCATGTTCTGTTTTGGTTGAACTGTACAATTGCTTTGCATTTAGGACCACCGAAGTAAGAATAATATTGACTTTATGCGTCGGACTGTGCTATATATGACTCTTTGCAGTGTAAGATTTAAGTTTTCTTGAATTAAGACATCGATGCTGTGAACTGTACTGCCAGAGAGATACGTTTTATGACAATTCTGGATGACGAAGATCACTTTTAAATGGCCCACCGAACAGAAGGAACTTTTCAAATGAGCTTTAAATTTTACTTCGACGTTTTGTTTTGTTTGTGGGCTTTTGGGCATCCTCACCATTCTGCTTATGTTGTCTGGCCACCTTGACCCACCCACTTCTATGATTCCTCACTCAGTCGATGTGCATCTGGTGTGTCAACAAACTCATCATTTAATTACTTGCTTACCTACCATCACCACCGATAAGTTGAGTCTGGTCGTTAGTTTGTTATGTGTGACGTTCGTATTGATTCGTTCCGTGAAAAAGCACAAGCTGATCTCTGAATTGTTTTTAGTTTCATTTGTCATTTCTCTAGCCAGTTCTCATATTCTGATTAGAAGGAAATGTTTGTAAATATCTGTATTACATCCATAGTCTGCTTGTTCTTGTCAATTTTTCTGTCTCGATAACTACTTTTGTAATAAATTAACAAATTATTGGATTTCTAGTACTTACCTTTGATAATAAATCTCTAAATCTGTAGAAATGATTCTTAACAGGTTGATTCTTAACAGATTCTTAACAGTCATACTGTATTTTTACAAGATCAAATCAAATGAAAGCAATAAAAAAGGTTACTGTGTATTTTTTAAGGATTTTCAAATATGAAAGAACTTTGTTGATTGAGTCAGAGATGTTGAATTTTGCAATTGTTAACTTATTTTCTCTTGCATTGTAGTAGAGATGTTCGTAATTGTAGAACTTGGCACTTCTTCCATAAACACTAATTTGCAAATGCTTAGCAATCATATCAGAGTATTTATTATCAGGTCTAGAGGTTGGCCAGGTCATATAATTCCAGCTGCCCATTCCCAGTAGGCCGGCTCCAGTTAGGAGGCCTGGGCCACATGGCTTCTGGCCTTGACCTGATGAGGTGAGGGTCTCTTGCCACTGGTTTTCCATTGAGTGTTGTTCTGTTGTTATTTTTTTTTACTTAGTGGTGCAGGCTGTAGCCCATACACAAAGAAAGAGGCAAGTTGTTTTCAGATTGCAGGAATGCTATTTTGCCTTTATACCACAGACCCCAGTATATAATATAGTTTAGTAAGCCAAATTCAAAAGAGTTTATTCTTTCCGGAAGTCACCCGTGTGGTGGGGGCCAAACTTTGCCAGGAGGCCGTCTTAACGCTGTCTTCGTCGGCAGCTGTAGGGTAAGAAGCAGTCACTTGTTTTGCGCAAATTCTTGTGTTGATACATAATTTTATGGATATGCTTAAAAGTGTAGTTTATACCTGTAAGTTGAGACTTATCCTAGTGCCTGTCTATAACCCCTTCATACTGAAGGCAAATTGGGTTGTAAGGTAAGATTGCCTTTGTTTAACTTTTATAACGCTGTCGTTATAATTCTACGAAAGTTGGTCGGTTACTTTATGGTCGCCCTACAGCACAAGCCGGTGAGAACCAGTCGCAACCTGCTTGTGTCGGTCCCTCGACTGAGTGGATCGGTTTGTGAAGGCGTAGGACCTTCGTATGAGTGTTTGGATATGTATATGCGCATAAGAACGATATTATTAAGCTTGTAAGCAATATCAAAGCGGAGATTAGGGTCTGTGTAACTGCGCGGTACTTGTCCACCGTAAAAGGATACGTGATGTGAATTTTTAATGGTCTTATAAGAGAAAATGCTTTAGGCATAAATAGTCATGAGCTTACCGTTAGGATACAGGTTAGTCTATTCTTTGGTACTGGAGTGATTTCGTAGGCCTCTTTGACGCCTCGGATCGTCTGCTTCGTGAAACGCCGAGTCCGAGACTGTATTGGGTAGGCCCAGTCTTTCCTATTACGCGTAGGCCTAATTATTTTCGTTAATTCGATTTTCCTTTAAAATAATACAGAAATTCTGATGATAGTAATAATGGTCGCTGTTTGTTTTTTAGAGTCGACGAAGGTTGCTTCTTTAGATTTCCGTGAATATCCGTGGATTTGATTCCAGAAGGAGCTGTAGTCCGTGTGTTCAAACGATGGGGTTCTGTGACTTTTGCATGATCTTTTTGGGTCTCGTGTATCTCGTTTCCTTCTGTCCTTCGACGTTGGCTCAGGAAAGTAAGTGGACGTAATCGTAATCTACGGACTTCATAGGTCTTTAGCTTAACCCACTAAGTTTACAGGCGCTCTATCGAAATCAGATCGGTGATGTAGGCTCATCGTAATCGTAAACTAAATTTCTACGGCGCCAAAAGCATGCTAAGTCGGGGGAACTAGCTTACTGACAGGCGCTCAGCCAAAACAAAATTGATAGGTAGGTAGGTTCGGTTTGGGTTCGGGTGAAGACCCAGCGGTCAGGCAGTTAGACGGCTACGGTGAATGGTGTTTAGAAGTGAAGGGGCAAGATAAGTAAGTGAAGAAGAGGAATCAGGCTAGGCTTAGTGGAATAGGATTGTTTTCAGTTTTGAGTGAAAGACCTGCGCGGAGAGCGCGGTGGATGAAGTATTTGTATGTAGGTAAGGTCAGGTTCGACTCTTAGTTCAGGTCCAAAGTCGGGCAGGAAGACGGACAGTCAGCTACGGTAGATGGTGTTTGGAATAGGAGCGGAGAGAAAAACAAGAAGAGTATTATAGGAGTCTGGATAGGAATTTTAAAAGTGCTGTTTTCAGTTTTGAATGAAACCCGGTTCAGAGATTGCAAGGGGGCAGAGTTGCTGAGCTGCTAGCGTGAAACAATTATGATACTTGAGGTTTTAAAATACCTATTACTCGCTTTGCAAATCCAGACTCCACTACGCGTCTTGCATTAGTTATCTTTCTAGCTGCTGTGGGATAGGGGTGCGACTTGTGTTGGGAGGTAGACCTACTCGAGGGAAACCTCTGCATGGCTAGAGTCTGGTGACTGGGAAATACATCCCAGTGTCGGACTGTGTAGTGAATGGAAATTGTTCCTCTTCCCTCCTCTACAAAATGCGCGCTATAATTTAATTAAATACGGCGAGAGTCAGTCAACTTTATCAAAGGTGATGGCGCCACATAAATCGATGGATCAATTTTAATGAGGATTCAGCTTATTGTTTTAGTGTGTCTGCCAAGTGGCATGCTTTTAAAACAGAGATTAAAGCACATTTACATTTAAAGGCCTTCTGAACCACTTAAACCGATGTTATGTTATGCTGTTGAACAATTCACTGGCATTTTGAAGCACACCCACTTCACTTTATAGACTTAGACCCAGGGCCGCAGGCAGGTGAAGTGTGTTTACTGTATGTTTGCGCGTGTTGTTGAATCGATGCCACTAAGCAGTGTGCTTGAGTTGTTATATGTGGGTGTGTTTTTCCGTGTCTGCTGCAGGCATTAGCGCACACGAAGGATTCGAGGTGGGCAAACAGGCCGGCATTGCGATCGCCATCTGCTTTGGAACCTTGGCTGGCATCGTTCTGCTCGTCAACTTCATCAAGAGGAAATTTCCAGCTGTTACCACTCCTACGAGAGGACCATGATCAGTTTACCCGCATAGTCGGCATAGTCATAATGGAGCTAAATATGAAAGCAGACCTCGTATAAGAACATGTAGTTTAAGATACAGGGTTTTATGTATAGGCTATATTAAAAATGCTATATTAAAAAATTAATAGTAAAGATTTAAGGTTCTTGGTCACGCACACACAGTTGCCCTAAACCTATATATAGTATATATAGGTTTATATAGGCTTATATATGTATGTATATATGTATATGTACATATGTATGTTTATATATTATGTAATATGCTTGATTAATAGAAGATTTTACTATCACAACCATTATTACCGTTTGCCCGAGTGCATTCTTTAATTCGCTCGAATTATATCTGCACTGGAATAGGCCTATTATTCGGAATAATCGCGATAATATAGTGAGTTGTTTACTATTCCTTTTGGTTAATGACTGAATTCAGTTTTTGCAATTACTGATTGGTTTGATAGTCAATAGTTTCTTAAGAACGTGGTTTCTGTGACGCTGGATATACGTTGTCCTAATGTTGGTATGTAGGGGGGGGGGGGGGGGGGGGGTGGGAACAGTGGCGTCCTTCGGAAATTTAATTATACTAATCAGAGATTGACCAGCAGTAGGCCTACAGCTCTATTCTTTTCACGATTCTTGACAAACATGCTCCTATAATTACCAAATCCTTATCCAATTCTAAGAATTCTTGATGCAATTCCTATCTCCAGGTCTTCACGTCTTTCCGTCGACGCTTTGAGTGCGCTCACAAACGCACCAGCGATTCTCATCTTCTCCCTGCCCTTAAATCTGTCACAAAATAGGCCTACCATAACTTATTAGCAACGGCTAAAAAGAAATTCCACTCCTCAATAGTTTATTCCCGATCCTCTAGCTCTCACTTTCTTTGGGAAACCATAAACCAACTCGTCCATCGGCCAGTATACGGTCGCTAAATAAAACCTATACAATTACATTTACCTATAGTTCGAGATATTGGACTCGGTACAGTGCAGCGGTTCATACCTGATTACTCGTATTTTGGGCCTACCTCGGTCAAGGGAATTCATAGGCTTTACATAGCAGGGCAAATATAACTGGGGCTCCAACGTTGCATAACATAGCAGGCGCAACATATACACAGCCTCCACACACCATAGGATTAATTATCCTATGAGCGCTTACAAATTCTACACACATAAAGTTATTAATAATGCTCCACTACATGGCCCACCAAGACACCACACCCAGGCGTCTAGGGTCCGGTCCGAAGGCCACCACCCCAATACATAAACGGACTCCAAAGGGCTGCCCCATAATGAGGGTAATTAAGATCAGCACGGTGGCCGTCGTTAATGGAGCATCATTATCTAACGGTTCCTTATTGTATAATTAATCTGTTCGTACTAGCATTTAGCTAACTTCCATGGACTTTTTCATTCATTCTGGATAAAGGCCTATGCCGGAAGCCGGTCGAACGAATGGGCGGCATCACAGTTCTGTGCACAAAACCCTAACCCTAACACCAACCCTAATCCTAGAAACTAACCCTAACTCTAACCCTAACCCTAGCATTAACCCTAACCCTAATCCTAAATCTAACCCTAACCTTAGCACTAACCCTAGCACTAACCCTAACCCTAGCTCTAGCCGTAACGGTAACCCTAACCATAACCCTAGCACTAAACCTAACCCTAGCACTAAACCTAACCCTAATCCTAACCCTAGTACTAACTCTAACCCTAACCCTAGCACTAACCCTAGCACTAACCCTAGCACTAACCCTAGCACTAACTCTAGCACTAACCCTAAACCCTAATCCTAACCTCCCCTCACACCTTTATTAGGCCCCTACTAGTTCTCCTCTCCGCAACTTATGTGTGATATTCGATCGAAACCTGAGATTCTCTGATCATATGACCCATCTTTCGCGTTCTTGCTTCATGCAAAATCCGTCCTTTGCTCTGCTTTAAAACCGTATCTACTTGACTCGAAACCAAATGTGGCCCTACTGACTTTTCGAGGTTGCTTTGACCGGTGATTAAGCATTAGCTTTTTTGGCGCTGCAGAAACGTAGAAACTACGATTATGAACACGATTACGAACCAACGATTTGTGACTTTGAGGGGGCATTGCCAATGTATAACATATAAGTTATAGTAATTATTCCTAAGGGTTTAAATTTTTGCCACTGCAGCTTTTCTTTCAGACGAGAAGAAACTGTTTCTGTTAAATTTTGATTTAGTTTTAGCTTATCAAGCAATCTGTGTTTATAGTTAAAGGGACAGTCTCTGAAGTATTCACTTGCCTCTAGTCCACTTGTAGTACAGTTTGCCGAACTCGTAAGTCGTAAGTCGTAAGCTCAAGATTTCTACAGCGCCCAACGAAAGCCAAGTCGCGGGAACCAGCTTATTCACAGGCGCTCAGTCAAAACAAAATCGATAGGCACGAAGGCTTCGACCCTTCCTGTGCCTTCTTGATTTTCTCTTAACTCAGCAGTGGTGAATAAGCACCTTTTCTGGCTTTTTAAAAGTTAAAGAAATATAACTGCTGTGATTCAAAAGGCACTGCATTGCTCTACTTGCATAAAGCGGATATGACGGATCAGACCAAACGACGGTTCTCCTGATAATCTAAGTTCTATGCGTCTTTGATCAAGGAATGACACAGGGCAAAAATATTTATATCTAAAGTCGATCTAATTGGATATTTCGGTCAGTCCAGTTGCTGATAAATGTTATGATTTTTCTGATGGCTTGCTGTATTTGGCGCCTGTAAAAATCTTTATTAGTGTTGGTGTACGATTTGGGCGTGTCGTTTTAAGGACTGTAGTCTACGTTTAGACTAGATAGTATCGTTTGCCGCATTGCCCCTCAGATTAATATGTATGTTTTCGAAATCTGTTTCAAGGATTTTTAGTCCTGGTATACGATGCATAAGACGCCAACTCAATGCAAAGCATTGTGTAATTCAGTTTTACGTAATTTTTCCGTTGGCGTACCTGATTACGTGCTAAAGCATGCTTCAAAACGAACAAAAATACATTGTACATTCATCTGCAAGTTGCGCAAAGCTAATTTGAGATGGGTAATCAAACGTTTTAGCGTTCCCCGGGAAACCTGACGCAAAAACATGACATGTAACGTTAAACAATTAAAAGCAATTCATCCGAGTGAGATTGACAACACATAGTGGTAATTGAAAAATGCTGAAACGAGCGAATGTTTAGGTATAATCCATGTTCTAAACTCAAAGTGCTTCATTTTCTTCAAACGTATGATTGTTAATTAGCTATCAGTTTGGTATTTTTCATAGACATTTGATTTTACCAGGCAAGAACAATGGCTCTGACTCCAAAAGGGAAAGAACTGAAGGACCTTGATCTTGATGACCTGCTTTCAAAGCTCACAGATGCAGAACTGGAAGAGCTCCAGTCAGAACTCATTGACCCTGATGTGAGCACAGCATAATGATGCCATCAATTTCTAGCTGATGTTCTTATTGCTAGTCGCATGCTCAACGGCGGTTTTTACTGTTCAGTGATTTACAAATTATTTGGTGAATGCCAGTGATGTGCGCAGTTAGGCTGTTGTGTTTATTTAAATTAACATTTTTAAGTATATTAAATAGTTGGACTTACAAGTAAATATATTTGTGGTCATGAGATTATGTTGGCTGTTTCTTCTAAGTACCAATACAATTTGTGATAGTGATGCTAATATGTCAGTGAGTGCAGTAGCTGCTTGTTTGCTTCAAATTCATGTTCTTGGTGTCCCTTACTTGTGGTTCGCAATTTGGATGCTATGAACTGGATTTAATCAAAAATGGAGTTGTTTATTTTCTTATTTGTTTATTTTCATTTGCTTAGGATTCAATGATCCCCCCATCAGATCGTTGTCGATACAAGGTGAACAAAGACCCAACTGGACCATTTGATCGAGAAAGACTTCTGGAATATCTGGAAGACAAGGCAAAAAATGAAAAAGATTGGGAGGATCCAAAACCATACAAAAAGGAAATAAGAGGTTATCTACCCTTTACATTAACCTGTAAATTAAAGAAGGAGTCTGACCTTGAAATAGCAATATCTTTGTTACAATTGATAGAGGTGATAATACCATGATCTTTCTGTGTAATGATGTGGCTTTGTATGTAACATTTGTAAAAGATTAAGGCTTTCTGGCCTTACTGTGTTGCCATAGGAAAGGCCAAAGTTCAGAGATCCAACTAATCAAGGAGTGGAGCTAAGCTGGAGGTAGTTGAATGTACCCTATCTTCAGGCTATGAAGAAACAGAATAGATGCATGACAGCAAAACCTTAACTTGATTTTTACAGTCTGTATTTACTAAATAAAAGTGGTTTTGAATATTTCAGGAAAGAAGTGGGAGCCAAAGGAAGAGGAAAAGCCTCCAGCACAACAGGATGTACCTCTCGAGACAGAATGGGATGAAGTCCTAGCTCAGGCCACCGAAGAGGAACTTGTTGATCTTGCCGGTAAAGATCTGTGTGGGACCAGTCATCTATTTGATTGTTATGTGACCATCATCATCGTCGTCATTGTAAAAGTCAGCATCATCGTAAAAATCATCATCATCATCATCATCACTGCATTGTTATTGTTATGCTAGTAGTAGTTATCTTTTGGGTCAGCAAAGGAGAGTGTAAGGTTAAACTTCCCCTTCCTTGCCTCATGTAAGGGAGGGGGAGGTTATGAAATAACCCTGTAGCACTTTCACTTTGTTTTTATCTTTAGCTGTTTTGGGCTTCCATGGCATGCTGAATCAACCACAGTATCACCATGCATTTGTTGAAGGCAAGGAGCTCAAAGGTTCTGGAGGTTTCCTAGGTATGTCTCAAATATCTGTCTGAAATACATGGGGTCTGGTCTGGATGAGTCATTTAATGTATTGTGCTTGTACCCAAAGTTTTTTAAGTTCTTGTAGTAGAATTTTAAGTCATTGTTTTGTGTGTGTGTGCAGTTTTGTTTGTCAACACAAATCTAACATCTAAATCTGATTCTAAAACATTTTATGGACTCCAGTTCTCCTAACAATCTAGCACAATATTTGCTTTTGCAGGTAATTATAATTTTTGACTAAGATGACAATATTAGTCTGTTGTCAGTAAAGAATATGTGTTTTGGGCTATTTTTATAATTTACAGATGAAAGTCATGAGAATGAATCTTTTAATTATTGTATTGTTCTGTAGACAGACTTTTACAGATGTGTTTCTAAAAGTCTTTAGATTGTGTTTGATGAAGTATCAACTTTCTGCTGTGTGTCCGGGATTCAGGTTCTAACGAAACATAAGTAAATGAATCATAATCTATTCTTGTAATGTAATGAATGTAACCAGCGTTTATTTAGCACTTTTTATGAGTCTCTCAAAGGTGACTGTCCTACCTTTAAGACAGTTTTCAAAATACATATTTTGCTTTACTGATGACAGCCTAATTTTATCATAATGTCTGTTTGTGCAGACATTCTGAATATCTTCTTTGTGTAGTAATACAGTTTCTTGTTGTGTATGACAGCATCTTGTTAATTAACATGTGTTGTAATTTGTATTATTAACACTGTGTGGTGTTCTAAGTATTAACTACAGTACGGCCCATTTCAGTGCATATTGCGCTATGGTACTTAAAAACTGAATGAAACAACATTCCGCTTTATAATGAAAGAGTTGATGTTTCGTTGAGTTTGTTTTTTGCAAGATGTTGCCATTTGCAGATTTATTGTTTTCAGATGTCCTTAGCTTAAGTTCTTTTAAGTTGTGGTTGTGCCTATGTTTAATCACGTGACCTGGAGTTAGATGCAGTTACAAAAGCACTTTTATGTGCTCTTGCAAAAAATTTTTAAGGCTTGATTTTTTAAAATATGGGGCTTTTCTTATTTCTTCCTCTCTGACTTTTTCTCACTTATCTCTTTGCATAAGTTCAGGATTACACAGCCATTTCAACACATCTTTGTAATGTGCCGATCCTCCATTTGGCATTCATTACATTTTGGGCTGTACACCATTGTAATAAATTAGCTTGGATACCATTGTCCCCATAATCCTGCAGCTCCAATGCCAAGTGCCCTAACCTTTAAACAGCACCCACCTATGAAAGCTACATACCTAAAATAATCCAGGTGTGGCCAAATATGCGGACTTCAAGATCTTTCCTGCGGAGGCACCCAACAGCATAGATGTGGAGGACAGCCTGAAAAAGGTTAAGGGCAATGATCCCACCCTCAAAGAGCTTAACCTGAATAACGTCAAGGTAATACTTTGAGCAGAGCCTACCTACTGTCATATGCTTGTGCACATGAGAAATCAAGTATGTTATATGTATGTGCATGACTTAGCTTTAAAATTATGGTCACACTGCTAATTGTTGGCTTGTTTTTGCTCAGTTATTTAGTAAACTGTTATCTGAAGACCTGTTTCTTGTTTTATTCTCTTCGTTCTGCTTTTACAGGTTTATATATCTGGACATTTATAGTGTAGTTCTGTTCCATCGCTATTCTTAACTTCATCTGCAAATTTCTTGAAAAAGTTGTTGTTAACCAGATCAAATCTGTCTTCATTCTCTCTGTTCCTCCTTTTCAAGTTAGTCTATTGTTAGTCCTTTCAATTGAAACAGCAATTACTGTCCACAATCACAGAATCCATTCCATATGAGCAGAGCCTACCTACTGTCATATGCTTGTGCACATGAGAAATCAAGTATGTTATATGTATGTGCATGACTTAGCTTTAAAATTATGGTCACACTGCTAATTGTTGGCTTGTTTTTGCTCAGTTATTTAGTAAACTGTTATCTGAAGACCTGTTTCTTGTTTTATTCTCTTCGTTCTGCTTTTACAGGTTTATATATCTGGACATTTATAGTGTAGTTCTGTTCCATCGCTATTCTTAACTTCATCTGCAAATTTCTTGAAAAAGTTGTTGTTAACCAGATCAAATCTGTCTTCATTCTCTCTGTTCCATCGCTATTCTTAACTTCATCTGCAAATTTCTTGAAAAAGTTGTTGTTAACCAGATCAAATCTGTCTTCATTCTCTCTGTTCCTCCTTTTCAAGTTAGTCTATTGTTAGTCCTTTCAATTGAAACAGCAATTACTGTCCACAATCACAGAATCCATTCCATATGAGTGGATTTTGGAATCTTTTTGTCTATAAAGTAATACCTACCAATGTAGCTCTTATTTTTCATCAACAGGTGACAAATTGAGCTCCGATCTGCATGAAGCATGACTGAATTGAAGTGCATGGCTTATCATTAAACTAACAAACAGTTTGATAATAACTGTTATTCTGACTTTAGTATTATCAGTTTCTAGCATCAATTTCTAACCTTCTGGTGATGTTGATGAATATCTGGACTTGAGCTTACAATCAACAGCTAATGCATTGCAGTTCACAGCTTACAAATGAAGTTGTGTTTTTCAGCAGGAATCCAGTTTCAAATTTGTAAAGAGCATTATTCTGTGTTTCAGGAGACGCTGAATATGAGCCACATTTGCCAAACATTTCTGTAAAGCATTATTTGTTTCAGGAGCGGCTAAGTTTGAGCCGTGTAAGCCCTTCACGGAAGAAGCTCCCAATACAACAGACGTGGCTGAAAGCCTTAAGCGACTTCGTAATAACGACCCCTCCCTTAAGGAACTTAACCTTAATAACATCAAGGTGAGTTTCCAAGCCTTAACTGGGTTAGGTTGGCAGGGGATCATAAAATAGGTCAGCCTGTGGGATGAGAAATTGGTTATGTTGCACACACCCCGCCACCACTGGCGTCATTGGCACAGAGGGTAGGTCTCTGTGGGGTTGATTCCTTGGTGACCTTGAGAGTTTCATGAGAAATAGGTCAGGTTGCACTGTCATCACCTTTTGCATCATCATTCTCATCATCTTTCTCGGCAGCATCATCGCCATCTGCGAGTATGTTTTTATTTACAATCTTGAGCATTTTCTTAATTCATTAGTATTCTTTGGCATTGTTGTGTAGTTTAGCCTCTTAATTCCTGGTCGTTGGTTTTCCACCCGACTTATGGATGGAGTTTTGAGCTGTTTATTCTTTATTTGACTACTAATCCTATGAGCCAGCCCTCACAGATGGACACAATGTTTGTTATTTCTACCAGAGTTATGCACTGCTCAGCTTTTTAAATGCATGTTTGAGTATTAGATGGAATGCCTAATATTTTTGGAACTAACAACAGCTTTGATCCTGTAGCTGGAACTTATAAGTCAGTTCTGTTTGTCAAATCAAGAGACTAATGCTGTGCTTATTGTGTTCATTTTCATTCGTTGATGGCTTGAAATTATACGAAGCATTAGTTTGCATAATAACGAAAGATATTTTTCGGTATATGGATTTTTAAAAATAATACATCCTTATTTCATTCATTCATTTGCTAAGTATTTAGTTGTAATACAGATTCTGCACTTTCTGCAGATTCTAGTACTTAATTCATTGTGCTTTTCATCACTTTGCAATTTGCTTGTTTTAAGAACATTTTTTGATTGACAGTTGGTCATGAATATTAATGTGATAAGATGTTAATTTAAGCCAGTATTGGGGCATGATGTAAATCCTATATTATTTACAGCCACTGCTGTGTAATCTTCCTCAAATAGGTTGAGCTTCATAAATTGCAGTCAAATGGTAATAGCCTAAACTTTTCATGTGATAATTTCTGAATTAACGAATTCATTTTGTGGCGACAGACTGGCAGAATTTAGACTCACAATCTTAGTAAAGATTTAAGTCCCAAATTTATGAAATTAATGATAATTATTGATTCTCAGGTCATTTCAAGTGAGCAGAAGCTATTCAGCTGTAAATGTTGCCCTATGTGTAGGACACTGCATTGTCTTAACCTGTTGATGAGATTGTGCTGATGCTCCTAGGATGCGATTGACTGAGTTCTTATGATTTCTGAAATGTAGGGCATTTCAGTTGAGCAGCTGTGTGAGTTTGGTGAGGCGCTGAAGACAAACACCAACTTAGAAAAGCTGCACATGGCCAACACACTGTCAAATGACAAAGTTGCTAAGGTATTCATGTACTCTTTCGTTTCACTTCATTGCAATATAATGGAGGGACTCGGTTATAATCGTTGGGTCAATTTTCATTATAGGTTTTCTTCGTTGGTTCCCTAAATCGTATTGTCATTCATTCAGGCATCAGTTACCATGGGTGGGTGGGTGGATGGATGGGTGGATGGATGAGTGGATGGATGGGTGGATGGATATTTAAATCATTTTGTAAACTGTGGATCATTTATTATTATTATTATTACTATTGTTATTGCTATTATTATTATTATTACAATATAAGCATTCTAGTTCCACAACTCTTACAGCTTGGGCTGTCATGGACTTGATGTGGATACACTTGCAGGAACACTGCAGTTTTAAGTCCTATCTAAAATCGATCGATTGATTGCTGGTGATTATGGATGCCAGGTGGTAGGCTATTCCATGCAGATGGTCCAGCAACTGCAAAGTTATGCTTCATGAGCTGCAGCATCTAGTTCTCGTTGGTGATGTGATGCGTTAATGTGTATCATGTTAGTTTGCTGACATTCTTTTCATCTTTCAATGCAGGCAATTGCATCTGGGCTGTTGAAGAATAAAACCCTCAAGCTGTTGAACCTGGAAAGCAATTACATCAGTGGCATTGGAATTATTGAGTTGCTTGAAGCCATCAATGCTAACAAGATTGTCACTGAATTCAGAGTCGTCAATCAGGTATTTCTGGATTTGTCATTTAAGGCTATCCCTGGTGGGAGTTAAACCTTACTGTATATGTTTAGCGACAAAACACACTTGTGGTTTCTGGCAACCGCTTGTGGCTTATTATTTTTCTTAGTTTGCCACCACAACCTTTAACTATTGTACCTGGGCTTTGAATAGTGCTGTTTTGTGTGAGGATGGCCTTTTTACTATTCATTCATGCAACTTCTAAAAAACACATCTGCTTGCTTTTTGTCGTAGTTGCACTTCATCGAAAGTCATTGTTGGCCTCTGAATTGGATACTGTATTTTCAACTGTGACTCAAACTGAAATGCATATTGAATGACTGGATTGACAGATTAGACATATGCAATTGTCATTATGTTGCAAAAGGAAAATCAAAACAATTTTCTTAACATCTATTAGAATTAAGGGGTGTCTTAAAATAGAAACTTATTTGGAGCTGGTAAGGGACCTAAAACTTAAGAGCTAATCATTCTAACGTATAAGTGCCATGATAAGCTATATCAGTGGTGACCAAGGTTCAGGTGGTCAGTTAAGGTTCTCTTATAAATGAAACTGTTATTTTGGCTTGTTTCTCTTATGGGTAAAAATGGCTTTTTAAATTTGGTAAATGTTAATTTATGCTTGTTTTGGAGCAAAAATGCAATTTTGTTTATCTTGATGAGTATTATGATGAGTATCAATAGATGTTTTGCATGATTTTGATGAAGTTGACTTGATTGTTTGATGTCAGAGACCCCAGATTCTTGGTGTGAAAAATGAGATGGAGATTGCTCGCTTGGTACACGAAAACACCAGCCTATTGCGATTCGGAATCTTTTTGGAAGTTCGAGGTGCACGAGTCATGGTCACCGACTGCATCAAGAGAAACAGCGACAACTGTAAGTTGGCAGAGGATTTGTAGGCTAGCAGAGGATTTGTAGGTTGGCAGAGGATTTGTAGGTTAGCAGAGGATTTGTAGGTTAGCAGAGGATTTGTAGGTTAGCAGAGGATTTGTAGGTTGGCAGAGGATTTGTAGGTTGGCAGAGGATTTGTAGGTTGGCAGAGGATTTGTAGGTTAGCAGAGAATTGGCAACTATGAAATCTGGGACAGACATGAATAATGTTTTTAAGAATTACTAGCAACTCTATTTTGTGGCATTCTGTTAATGGTGTGTGTCTATTCCTCTTTTGTAAAAGTGTTTATTGTTAGATGTTTACTATCTTGCTGAAAACTTCTGTTGTAGAATTATATGTTGAACGATTGATTGGCTGATTGTTTTATTGACAGCTGGAGTGATTGTAAAGTGAGAAAGTGGCTCTTAAAAAAATCTGGAGATTCTAGGAATGCTATTTGGGGATGCCAATTCATATCAGGCAGAATGTTTTGCAAAGTTGCTTTTTGCATCTTTTCAACGTTTTAAAATCCTAAATATTGGATTTTGATAAGTCTATAAACAATGGAAACAAAAATTCATCTAATGCTGCTCACTCCAGTTTTATCTGAAATAATTTGTTTTACATCTGAAATAAGTCTTTTTACTGTTCTGAAATTTGCATTATCAAATATGTTCGGTCATATTTACTGGTTTGCAGTGAGACGAGGCCGAATGGGTGAAGAGATTCTACTGCCATCTGCAGACGAAACACCATACTATCGTAGAGACAAGAGCAAGGCACAAGAGCCAGTTGAGAAGAATGAGTCGTCCTCTGTTTTGCACGATGCTCCAAATGAGGAACAGGTCGATAAGAATGAAAGCGAGTAAAGTCGAAGAGATGTTGCATATGTTTTATTTGCGTGCCATGTTCACCTCAGTTCTTATGTGAGATCATGTGAATGTGTCGTGCCTTGATGTTAAGTCATGCTAACTGTCTGCATGAGGCTTATTTAACTTCCCATTTATCTAGGAATTGTCAGCAACTTTAATGACCAATCTAACTGAAGAACTTTTCACATTCTTGAATCAGACATTGTTCTGAGAAAATAACACTTGGAAGAAAATGAAAACCTCATTTCAGGAAAGAATAGTTGAATTTTCTAATGTAAATTAGCATCTGACCACTTTGGGACAGATACATTCAGGATTTTCACTGTGATGAAAAGAATGTATCTAATCCTTTAAAACTAGATTGACCATGTATTTCCTTGGCTACAAGTGTTCGCTGTAGAATGAAATGGTTAGTGATGGTTGCTGACGCACTAGGCTGTCTGGCCATACACGTTAATGTTAGTGATTTGAAGTTAACTATGTTACCTGAATTTATCATACACAGCCATGCTACCAACATAACTGGGCGAACTTAACATCACCTGAAGTGCCAGTGTCTGATGTGTTGGTGACAGTTGGGAGCTTTTGTCACAAGTTCTGTGTGAATGCCCATATGCATAAATGCGTAAATGTGCACAGGTTCAGCCCACATACAGACAACTAATTGGTAACTGGACAAACTTTGAAGTGAAAGGATGCACTATTGCTGCCAGTCACCACAGGCTTGAGCTTTGCTTATTTTGCAAGTGTGCTTTTAGTTTTGTGTACTTATTTTCCATTGGGTGCTGCTGATTGCACTAAGCATTTGTATCCCTCTCTTTAGTGATGAATGCTTGTGCCAAATAGTTGAATGAGTCTAAGCAGAATTACAATATACAGTGACACACACACACAGACAGACAGACTAAATGACTGACAGGCAGACAGATTCCATGGGTGTACCTGAAATTGATTATCAGCAGGAAATTGGGAAAGAGACTTAAAATCTTTCTACCATGATTCCTCAAGTTATGCTCTGCATGAAGCAAACATTAAAAATTCAACAAATATATTTTGCAGCTTGATTTTGGAATGTCGTGAGTTGACGCTGTGTACTTTGGTGGCACTGTAGAGGTCATTTGATTAGAATAGGATTACAGTTTATATTTACAACTTGTATACTTTCATAAAGGCATTGTTTACATTACCTACATTTTTAGTAGCACATTAATCAATTAGTCAAATATGTAAAATATGTTTTACTGCATTTTACACTCTGTAATAATGCACTGCCTTCTTTTCTTGATGTATCCTGGTGCAGTGACTTACTGCTGGAAGTGTCTCGTAAAAATAACAACACTGCTTGGGAATTACTGTTTGCTTTAGGTGTCGAGAATTTTATGGATGTAGTTAAACATGGTTAGTAGTTTGCTAAACAATGTCTTGTGTATAACTGTTAATTACCACATTTCTTGGCTTGCTTCAGTTTGTTTGGCAAGGCTTTGTTAGATGCTTTATGTAAAATAATGTTACTTGTAATTTTTCTATTGCTTCTATTTTGTCTAGTGTTTTTTTGTAATAAGTTAGCAACGTTTGAACAAATTACCAGAATCAGGCTAGATTCAAACAGACCCCTCCATTATCAATTATCTCCAATAAGGCTAGATGAAATGTAATGTAGATTTATGTTCCTGCCAGGAAGCATTTCTTCCACTTTTCGAATCACAAATTGTGTCCTGTCGCTTCTTACTCCTTTACCTCTGGTTCTGCAATTCAAATATGATGAAATAGCTATGCTAAATTTGCTTTCTTAATCAAATATTTTATGAATTTCCAAAATGGGCTAAATGGGATTTTGGTTTAGAGAAAAAATATGTGAGTATTTAGTTAATTGTTTCAGGCAGAATATTTAGGGATGGATCCAGTGCCTGAATTTGATGGGGTTAAGTGATATGGGAATCTGGGGTGTAGGGATAAAACAGACTGTCTGCCCATTACATTCAACCATCTGAATTTGAAATTGCTTTACCAGGCCAAAATGCGTGGCAACCTGGTTTATCCTGTACCTCGGCCTCTGTGGGGCTTCATCATTTACCCATAAAGTGGTTGTTGGTTTTCATTTCATTTCCAAAGTTCAGTTTGGGGCTTTGGATTCTCATTCTGTCAACCTTTTGGGTTGCCTGTGAACTATCAATCCAACATGATCAGTACCAACTGGCAGTTTTGCTATGGTGACATTGATGATGTCAGGTTAGTTTTATTATATGCCCTGCTGAAAGACTTCAACTAAAATAAGCCGATTCAATGGCCATTGTCGCAACAAGACGTTGTTAAACGACATCAGATCATTTCAACCCTGGTGAATACTAAGCAGAGTCCCTGAATCAATGAGCTGTCGAGGTGTCCATAAGAAAGTCAATTGGTGACATTTATCCACTAATATAACTAGCAATATCTAAAAATAAAAGTACAACAGTTGTTGATTGTCTCAGTAGCCTTTCTTTTTCCACAACATATTAATATTTGCAGAGCTAGTTGCTGATTAACACTATCTGTTTTTATGATAAATAAGATATAAAGTAAATGTCACACATCACGATAACAAGATAAATTAATTCTGCTATGTTTTCAACGTGCTACTACAGCAGAACAGATCTAATGGCAAACTATTTAAGCTGTTTATGTTGCTCGCCTATTGTTGAGCCCAACATTTGCTCAAGCACTTTTGAGAGCTTCTTAGAAGGCGCTAAATAAATTTCGAATTACATACTTGCATACATAAATTAAATTTCAATTCTTGACTCCAGATCTACAGATAAAGCAGCAGCAACTAAAATAAGCCAATTCTTGAGAAAGTTAGCTGTCGGATTCCTTCAGCAAATGCATGTGGGACAAAACGTGTAAAAGTGCTTACATTGGCCGCAGTGAGTATGTTGTATCGAGTGTGGGATGTTTGCAAGACCTTCAGAAACGAAGCCAATCCACCAGTTATTAACATTCGTGTACAAAGACAAACGTGCACAGTTACTGTGGCTTCTTACTTGACACCTGTCTGTGCAGTTACCATTGAAAGACCTCATTACTGTCTGGCTGTAGGCCACTATAGCTGCTCATCGCTATCAGATTAGCCACTGGTGGCCCTTAGGGTCAGAAAGACTGCAACTGTGGGTGAGTCCGTCTGCAAAAGACAGTCCACCCAGAACCTTGGTATAATTCTCATTGAAATATTTAAAAGCAGCTTTCAGTATACATAGACAAAGTTGAAGCAGCCTAATTAAAAGCACAGCAAAAATTTTTCTAAAAACTCATGTTAACCACACCGACTGGGCCTTGTCTATAACAGCATACTAAAGTCAACATTAGCCATTTACACGCAAGCAGAAGCTATTCTATTGAAATCAGTTTATAACTCAGTGTAAACGATCGCAGTGAAAATCAGTCGACTGGATTGCATACAACACAGTTCCCACTCATCTCGACTTCACTCGACATTTCCCAAAAGGCGAAAGCTTCTAAAACACATTAAACAAAAGTGTGTTAATAACTGACTACCCTATTCCGGACACAGCATCTGCAGTTCTGCACGCTAGTTCGGTAAATTATTCCTTTTGGGAATCCCCAGATTCTGCTGTTGCTGGGGCAGTTAATCCTCTTTCTCGTCGCGCTCCCCGTCAGCTGTTAAAAGCCAGGGAAGCTAACGATCCCATCAGCCGATGGAATTCTACAATAAATAACGGTCGCGTGCCACCAAACCAAAGGCAGCAGCAGCAGACCCATCCATTATCAATTATCTGACCCATCCTTCGAACTCGCCAACCATTCTCCCTTGCGATCTCTGCGCAGGTCTTTCACTCAAAACAAAGTACTCCCACTGATTCCACCTCTTCCCCTTACCTAGGTGTATCTTGGCGCTTCAATTCCAAACACCATCCATCCACCGTAGCCTTCTAACCTTCTGTCTGAGTTTTGGAGCTTAACCCGGCACCGAACCTGACGCTTCCTGTCAGTCGATTTTGTTTTAACTGTGAATAAGTTGGTTCCGGCGACTTAGCATGCTTTGGGCGCTATAGAAATTTCGATTTTACGATTACCCCGACGTGCCGGTGCCCTCTCTTACTTTCAAGCCATAGGACCGACCCTGAGAATTCACCTCAACATCGGGGCGGGGCTATCAAAGGCCAAACGCAACAAATCATCACACCTCTCCCCTTCTTTCTCTATCCCCTCTCTATCCCACACTCCCTTCTCCAATCTCCTCTCCCTACTTTCCCTTTCCCATGTGCCGACAATGTAGACCTAAGCTATTACACGCCTTTGATTTGCTCAAATGATGCTGATGATGGTGGTGGAGGCGACTGATGACGAGGATGATGACGAAGGTCGTGATCAATATATTTCGAGCCTCACCCCACACTCAATACAACATACTCTGATAGGACGCATGAAAATGACCTCAATGCGAACGGTCTTTGGGCTTGTCGGCTTGTGCACGATTAGAACAGCACTACAGAAGTTCTTAGATTAGAACAGGCGAGACGTAGGACAACAACGACAACAGTAGCTAGCTAGACAACGTATATAGCTGTGTAGGGGCCTACCCTTTCACCACCGTCACGGTCAGTTTCATCACACTTAAAGATTACTCACAAACCGCTCATCTTTGCTTCACTCGCTCTGCTCGTTCTTGCACAGATTTCGCTCACCCACGCTCGGTTATTCATTCATCGACCGCTTCGAATTTATCGACTGTCACTGAGAATAGGTTCAACTATGGTTCAGTGCACGGACTCACTACACCTATAGCCTACTACTGACAACTAGCCTACTATGAGGTGACGTATGGTGTGAGGATCGCATGACACCACTTAAGGATGCGGAGTGCTTTGTATACTCTGATGGATTTGTAGGCCTACATAGGTCTAAATGGGCCTTACTTACGGCCTGTACCAGTTGAATTAGTACAGTGAAGTTTAAACACCGAAGTACTGGAACCATTCTTTCTTGTCGATCTTTCCATCTCCAGATGGATCAGATATTTGCAAAATACCCTACAATTAAAAACACAACATACAACCTTACACTCACTGGCCTTAATACACGCACACTAAATGTAAATGTATAAGTTTTATATAGCGACCGTATAGCCTCGACCCTGCTCATTTTGCAATGAATTTATGGGACGAGATCCTTCACCACCGGTGCCCGTTTGAATGGGTGCCACGCCATTTAAGGTCCCCGTGCACGGACCGTACTAGCCCGAGATTTAAATCTCTGAAATAAGCCACGACCGGGACGCGAACCTGGGATCCTCACGCACAGAGGCTCCTTGGCGTACGCACTTACCGATGTAGCTAACTAGGCATACGAGCCGATAGACCATAATAAACCAAGTCTGTTTCTTACCAGAGCAGCCAGTCTAGTGGCAGACGGACCACTGCGCAGCACTAAACGTCAAACTGCCTCTAGGGTGGCTACTCTCTTCCCTAGATGAATGGACGATTACGATGGCCACTGGGACGGACAGTTATTCATCGTGGACACCCGTTCCACTCGATGTCCCATAGGGCTCGGTTCCGGGACGTAAAGTTGTTAATGAAGCAGCTCCTACAGTCGTGATTTGCACCAGATTCGGGTCAAACGACGAAACTTGTCGCTCGATGCCTCCGAGGCACTCGTCTTGCGCTCTTTCATCCTGACGCGCTTGCACTACTGCCACGCCGTTCTTGCAGACATCCCCCATGTCTCAGATACGGCAACGGTCCCTCCTCAACTGAGCCGCCCGAAATGCGGCCTAAATGTAAACGTAAATAGTTCTATATAGCGACAGTATGACCTCGACCCTGCTCACTTTTGCAATGAATTGATCGGATGCCTACGCCACTATCATCGTCGTTGCATCGCCAGTTGTTAGGAATTCATCTTGTAGTTCGACACAGTGACACTGCTGTTTGTAAGCAAACCGACAAATGCGGTATGTCCCGTATGATCGCCATGTACTTACTTACTTGCACATATAGCAGCATCTGATTACACAACTATGCCACAGCGTGTTCATGTGGATGGATAGCGGTAACGTAAACGTTTTAATGATCGATCCAGCACAGATCGCAATCAAGGTGGCCTCCACAAGGTTCAGATTAGTGTGAAAGTGCGTGGAAAAGCATTGGCCTTGGTTCACCGCGTTTCCAAACCCCTCCGCCTCTAGGGACCCACTTCGCATCGGGAAGAGGAAGAAGGGAGCGGATGGCCCCATTATACTGTACCTAGGGGCCACAATATCCGGGCCTGAGAGCAATGTGGGCTACGTTTACAATAATCTAGAAGTGATTCCGTTGGGGCCTATGTTCCTTATACAGGTCTAATGTTGTACTAGAAAACGTTTACCGACCCCAACTGCCTCGTCGACTTCTTTTTCCGTTGGCTTCTTGCCAACGACTTTGTCGAAATATTCCCTCACTGCACTCTGCAGTTCTCCTGAGTCGATTTTCCCACTTCCGTCCTTGTCGTAGTAACTGAAAATCTCTTCCAACTGCTGCTTAGACGGGGTTCCCTGCGACATTTCTAGCGATCAACTGAAATCTAAACTCTATTGCTTTGCAGACACCAACTGTTGTCTCTAACTCGAACAACGAACCGTCTGCTGTTTTGCGAAAATGTGCGGCCTAACCGATCGTCTGCCGTCGATTGCGCCAAATTAGACGATCGTTTGCCTTAAATTCTGCCGACGGGTTTGATTCGGACCAATCATAATTCGAAGAGGGGAAGGAACACGGATTCATCCGAACAGTCTGGATTGTTCTTATGCAGAGAACGCTTGACTATGATTTGCGATATTCACCCGCATGCGTCATTTTGTCACGCGTCTGTAAATAGACCTAAGCCATATACATATAGGGCCTAGGTCTAATGTTTACGGGATTGTTTGGCTGACACATCTGCAGGTCAAAACCTGTAGGGGCCAGTTCATATTGAGGGCTATACTGATGTGCCAACCGCTAGAGATCTATATGGAAATAGAGGGTCAAACATTTCATTATACTAACTAAATTATGCAGACCTCTCTCTATCTCTCGCTGTCTCACGTCTCTGTCTGTGTGTCTGTCTGTGTGTGGGGGTCTGTCTGTCTGTCGCTCGCTCGCTCTTTCGCTAGCTTGCTTTTTCTTTCTCCTCTCTTTCTTTCGCTCTTTTCTCTGTCTGTGTATATGTTTACATAGACTTGTTGTAGGCCTACATATCATCGTGCTTATTTAGGCCTATAGGCATATTATACAATAGGCCTATAACTCATATATATATATATAACACGCACATATGTATGACATATATATGTGCTTCTTTATTTGGCAGCTATAATGACTAGTACTGTTGTAGACTTGTGTGACATTCACTTGGCTCAATCCTCATTCACGTCAAATTGATCTGAAGCACCTCTTTTCCACCTGACGTCGAACCCGAGAGCTTTGAATTCTCTACAAAGCACAAGCAGTCTGTATGCAGTTTGTTGGTAAAACCTCTATTATATGGAAGCCACTGCACGCAGCTTTCGAAGTAACAGATTTCACTGATGATGCACGCATTATACCGAGCTGCAAGTGTAGCTACGTCTCCATTTGAGAATGAGGACGGATGGACAGACGGACGGACTACCGGACAATTGCTTAGGACGTGATATATATATCAGTGCTTGTATTTTTGTGCAAGTTCAATTGAGAGCGTAACGCATGCGCGAGTTTTCTGAAGCTGTTGGTGAAACACAATGCTTATAGGCAGACGTGTATGGGCAAACAGCCAAGCTTCTGTGGGACAGGCAGTATGTAGTTGCCCGGATAATGCTTCAGGTTAACCATTATGGGGTACCAGTATATTATGTTATACATCTGGTATGCATATAATATGCCGTGGGAATATTGTGTCAATAAATTATATTATAGACCCTCGTCAATTAAGCCATTATTTTGCAATTCTCTCCTATTATGTGCAATTCGCTTTCTTACCCGCAGTGTTTTGCCAGGATGGTTTTTCCTGCGCTTCTCTCACTCTGTCTGTCTGTCTGTCTGTCTGTCTGTCTGTCTGTCTGTCTGTCTGTCTGTCTGTCTGTCTGTCGCCTATTACAAACTTATTATCGGAATGTGATGGCATCGCTCGATTAGTTGTCTGGCATCTGGCCATTTGCCAACGATTAACTTTCGCAGTCACATACAAAGCTATGCACGCGTGTAGGCCATACAGACGTGAACGAGACAGACTGACAGACGCACCCAGAGACGGACAGACACAAGCAGCGAACTAAGACAGAGATAGGAAAGAGAAATAGACACAGACAGACAGGCATACATACAGACAGACAGACTATACCTGATCCAGACAGACAATTATCTGATTCATCTGACGAACTTCACCCCTTGCAATCTCACCGCAGGTCTTCCACTCAACACTGAAAACACTCTTCTTCTGCAGATCCTAACGTTCATTCCTTTCTTCCCCTAATCTGTCCTACAGATCCAATTCCAAATTCCACCCACCGTAGCCGTCGACTGCCTGCCTGTTTGATCTTGACCTAGAACCGAACCCTTCTTGCTTACCGATTTTAGTTTGACTGAGCGCTTGTGGTTCCCGCGACGTAGCTTGCGTTGGGCGCTGTAAAAATTTCAGAGTTTACGGTTACGATTACGATGAATACATTTGCCTATGCCTCTCCGTTTGCTAGTCTGACAGACAGACGGAGTGGTGTTTTAGAAGTTTCAATCTACGCCATGAATTCAGTTCCCTCTGTCCTCTGTACACACAGCTGGGTTAACTGCTCAACTGAAATTAGGGAAGTGTGGTCTATTATGCGCCCTCTGTGCCCTGTTGCACTTTATTCAAGCTTTCAGCATAAATCCTATTCGTGTAGTGTGAATGTAAATCCCCGAAATTTTTCAGCGGCACAGAAAAAGCCGCGTTAGGGAGACCAGCTTATTACTGGCGCTATATCAAATCAAGTTCGTAGGAGCCAGGTGGTTTGGTCAGATTCGGTGCCAGGTCAGAATCCGGAGGGGGACAAGCCAGAGAAACAGCATTGTGCTACGGTGGAAATCTTTGACGGTGGTGGTCATGGGATAATGTAGGAGCGGAACTAGGATAGCATACCTTGAAAGTTCGGTTTTCAGTCTTGATTGAAAACCTCCAGGAGAGAGTATAAGCGTACTGATAGGCGAGGAAGGAGGATGCATGGGCCAGCTGGCGTAGAACTTTCGGGAGTTCGTTCGTACATTAAGGTGAGGTTGCGGAATTGAGACAGACGGGAACTGGACGCCGAGAGAGAGAAAGGAAGAAGAACGAGTAGATCGGGTTGGTTAGTGAATATAGGGTGAATTTTAGTTGTAGGTGCCTTGGCTATCCACCGCACCCGTCTTGGTTACATGCGGGCGCCCCTCAGATGATACCCGTGCATGGTGGACTGCCAGAATGTGGCCGCCAGCTGGAAATGCCCTTCCCCTCCCACGCAAGCAATCCTAGAGCCTCCTCCGTGGCAAATGTGAGGGCTGAGAAGTTCAGGCCGCCGGTTTTAAACATCAAATACACGCACATCAATGCGTTCCTTCGCCAGTCACCCAATTGTATGTGTCGGTTCGTGTGCTAACTTTTATTTTGAAAGTAGCCTAGATCAAGACGATACGCGATCAATTTGTACACACATGGGCGCACGCATAAACAGACAAGATGGGCCACTGCCTTCGCCTGGAATTCACATCTGAACATTTTTCTGGCGCACATCAGGCGATGATGACACGTCCCATTTTCAAGTTATCCACTCCTGCAAAATTAGTATTTCTGTGAGCGCTCACGTATACACTTAAACAGCTCATTCGACATCAGTTTATGGAGGACACGCCTTTCTTACGTCGCCCGTGCACCATTTGTCCTCGTTGGTAAATTATATATAAAAAAATCAAAATGTTCCCTAAATCTAAAACATGACTCATAAAATATGACGTAGAATAAAAACCTTTGCTAATTTTGTTTTATAGCTCAAATTACAGGAAAAATTAAGAGCCACAAATCAAATTATCTTAAATTTCCAATTTTTTTACAATAAACTTTTGTTTTAGGCAGAAGCTTTAAAAATTCAACGAGACCTATGTATTGCCTTGGTCAGATAACTCAGCCTATACCAGCACTCGTTCCGTGACTTACGCATTACAGACATGATTAAGCTAGACATAGGCCAACATAATATATTTATTACAGCAATAATTATAGGGCCTAGTCATTACTTCTATGGTCTTATTAACTTCGTCACACCAAGCTACAGAGCTGATATACAGCCTGGTTATTACCTAAGGTATTCATGAAAATAGGCAGTAACGGCCCGACATGCTTCAAGACTTACAGACTTCCTTAGAAATAACTGCATAAAGTCCAGCTACTGAGAACTAAAAGCTCTGAAACGGCTTTTGCACTGAACTAAAACAGATGCACGCCTTCCCCAGCAATTATTTTTCTCACACGGCTCTTCAGGGGCAGTGAGAGTCAGAAGAGACATGACGTAGGCCTGCTGTCCTACTTTATACGTGAACTTAATATCTGGTGTCAGCTCGGTTATACCACGCTTCCTCACGAGCTGCAGGGTCTATCTAATCCCCATGCCCTAAACATTTTCTCTTTATTACATCTTTTGCGAATGACGTCACCTGATGAACTAAATTTCCATTGCTACAGGGATTGTAATTAACATATATTTTGGTGAAAAGCAAAAACCAGCATTGAACAAAAACAGAAAACAAGCTGAGAATCTTGTCAGTGAGGAAGAGAATTTATTATTAGTGAGATGCCAAAATAGATATAAAAAAGAATAACAACTTCTAGCAGCCTACTTCTAGCACCAGCATGCACAGGCCGACAAACCGATCATGCCACTCCAGAAATTTGCCCTACTCAAGTAAAACTGATAAAACTAATTCAAAATTTTCTACTTGACAATGTATACAATTCTACTTAGAAAGTTAGTATTAAGCAGCTTTTAAACGCTTTTAAAGCAAGACACATTTATATGCCACTACAGTCAAAACTACGGACCAAGGATGAAGACGTTTGCTGTTGGTTTCGTTAAAAACCTATCACACAGAAATAGTTAATCTTTTTGGGATGTTGGAATATGGCTATATTATGGCGTAATGGAGTTAGCATTTAAAAGTTTCTGATCCAGGAAATGCAAGTTTGTGGAAGGCTTGAATAGCAGGTCTTTCATGAAGCCTGTTGTTTAGAATGTTGCTAGGTTTGAGAGAAAATCTGCCATCTGAAACGAAACCAAAATATAAACAAAATTTAATAAGTTATATGCAGTCTATTAGTACTTTTCGATTTTCACTTCTTTCACACCTGGATTTAATGAAACGAGACCAAGCACAAAAGCTGAATGCAATTAAGAACAATATTATCTACAGTGTATTGTAAACATTTTCACGCCCCGAGAAGGGGTTCAACCTCTCTCTGCATTAGCACATTTCATAGAGTACATGAATTGTATAAAGGGTAACTACAAGCTTTTCCCCAATCTCTCTAAACTCTCTACCATGTTACTCAAGTTTCAAACCACATCTGAACCCCTTTTTGAAACCCCTAGTGAAAGTCCTGCTGGTATAAACATTTGTATTTATCTACAAACAAACATAATGCTAATATTGAAAATATCTTTGCAAATCAGTATTGCTTAATTGCTTACCTTGGCACTATTTGCGTAAGCGCACGTGACGTGACATCTTAAAAGTTAAAAAATTTCAGGAATTCCACCTTGTCGACCTTCCCATCACCACTTGTATCCACTGCTGCTAGAATATCCTATAAAGACAAAGCAGTCTGCATTTTCCAGAATAGGTTTCAGAAACTAGTTTCACACAAAAATGAACCTTGCATAAAAGATTTTCAAAAAGAAAAACTGTTCATAAATGCAAACCATGAACTACATCAAAACATGCGATACTTTGGTGATTATATTCCTAGTAAAACTTCTGAACTAAACCAGACTATCAAGTACGTACACCCGAGTTGTCAGTATCAGCGTCCTCTTCAACATCATCCACCTCCTCCTTCCCATCATCAACAACAACAACAGCCTCCTCATCATCACTGTCATAGTCACCATCACATCACAAAGGTCTAATAATATAGAAACCACGCCCAATTATCTTTACACTGCGAATGATTACATCTGACACGTTAGGGTGCCAAAGCTACGCCCCACCAAAATGCTGACGACATCTTACGTATCAACGTTATGCACTTTACCCTTGGACACGACATCTCTGGACAAGCCTACAGTGTAGCAGCACAGAACCATTGGGAAACCACGCCTATTCCTCCAAATTCTGTTCAAACTGGTTTATGCCAATACCAAGCACTGCTCACAGAGAGGAATCAATTAGCCACGACTAGATTACTGGCTATACAAGCAACCGCTAGTGGCTAAGCCTGCATCCAACGAACGTTATCTCATCAAGCCAAGCATTAGCAGCAGGCAGATCCAAGTTATGCGATCACATCGCCGTCTGATACGCCTTTTCAACATAATGAAGAAAGTCTACTGCGTTCATGCACCCCGCCCTCCCCCAACGACCTAGCGAATATGGATCTCGAACATTTCGGAATAGCCTCACAAGCAACGCCTACCGTCTCATTTACGAATGCGTAATTTAATTTAAACGACCAGCTCCATTACGCATAGCTCCAACCGCCTACACAATTTTATGCTGCTAGTTTCCTCGCGAACTGTATATTAAGTTAGACTTTTTCAACTGTTCATGATATTGCATGGTTATTTGCCGACAGTGTGCTATACTTTTCACTGTATGCTTTGTTTTTCTACAGTGGGGGCGTTTGTCTGGCGCTAAAATAAAGTACTTACTTAGTTAAGTATCAGATGGGCAACGAACATAGGCCTAAGCAGATGGAGACGTATCTCTACAGCTTTCGTTATCCAACTGGGTGATTTATTGGCTTTCAGTGTGGCAGACTGAACCGAATAAATCAGGCTGATTTATGATTCACTACTGGGTTTGCGACCCAGATCCAAAGGAAAGGCAGAATCGCACGATACTGTAACCATAATTGTAGTCCTAAATTCGAGATTTCTAAAGCGCCCAAAGCGGGAACCAACTTATTCACAAGACTTAGTCAAAATATAAGTTATTGGCAGAAGGAGTCAGATTCGGTCCCAGGTCAACAACCAAAGGTCAGGCAGTCAGACGACTACGATGGATGGTGTTTGGAAACGGAGAGGCAAGATAAGCGGAAGGAGGAATCAGGACAGGATTTGTGGAAGAGGAGTGTTTTCAGTTTTGAGTGAAAGACCTGCGCAGAGATTGCAAGGGGTGAAGTGTTGGTGAGTTAACTGTACATTGTTCAAATCGTCTATTTTAACTGTGCGGCAAGATTAAGGCGGAGTTTATTGTCTAAGTTCATGTTACGTAAACACTACACCCAAGCTGCACTGACTGCTTTGTTGGGTACTATCGACTTTGTGCGGTGATAATAGGCACCATAGTAAGTGCGTTCACACATAAATACATACACACATACATATGCAGGCCTACACTCATACATACACATACACATAAACATATGCACACACATACATGCATATATATACACAGCTTATCAGACTGCTCTGTCCGTATGAATCATCGCAAATAGACCGACTCAGTAACTGAATCATCTTTGCAGGGGCGTAACCTAGCAGCTGCCGGAGCATATGATATATGTTCAACAAAGCAGCTATACGGGGCCGCAGCAACTTTCAAGGTGTCCCCATCGCGGTCACTGTTGTAATGTGGCCAAGTGTGGTGGCCACACTTATCGCAGTGGTCAGGCCATGACGATATTGTTGTTGACTGCACAGCTGTGCGCAAAGGGGAGAAAGGGAGGTAGGTGCCCCTGAGGTGCCTCATGTCTTCCACATTTATGAAAGAAAAACCAAATAACTTGTGTAATAATGTTTTTTCCAAAACATAGATCGGTTCTCCTGAGTTACCCTGCATGCTCCACTTCTCCCTACTCGCCAGTTTAGACATTTTCAGGATCTTCTTCGGCGAGCACACAAAGCCCTGGGTCCCTCACTGCGCAGGCTTATTAACACCGCAGGATTCCAGTTATGTGTGTGTATGTATATATGTGTGTATATAGGTAGGTAGGTAGGTACGCATGAATGAATGAATGAATAAATGTATGAATGAATGAATGTATGAATGAATGCATTTATGTATGCATGCACTTGATATAGCGCCTTTTCGATACCTATCAAAAGAGCGGCACCTGCTAGTCCAAGCGGTGATCCTTACCCCGACCTCGGCGTCGATGGCTGCGTCATCAAGCGACTGTCCAACGAGTTCCCTGTAACCGCGGACGACATTCCTCAGCTCCTTGGCATCGATCTTGCCGCTCTTGTCCTGGTCGAAGTCGTCGAACACCTTCACAAGTGTTTCCTTGTCCATCTTCGGTCGGTGATTCAGCCTACTAAACCCGAACAAGAACCAACGTTTCCAACAGCTTAGAAAATGTCGGAAGACGAAGCCTACTAGAAAGCCAGCCGTTTATAAGGGAAAGAAATAGTGGCGCCATTACAGAAGCGCCGGGTGTGGTAACTGAAAGTGACCGTTTAAAAGTGGTCCGCTCTTAATAGCGGGTTCGGTTGTGCAGAGTGACGGGCGAACAAATTACGGGCTTGGGTAGACATAATAAAAAGTCGTTGTCAGATTAAAAGCAGTCTCAACCTAAATACAACTGACCCTATTATGTGTATCTCTCCCAGTCTATCCTGACTCCCTTCTTCCTCTTATCTCTCTTTCCGCTCCAATCCTAATCATAACCCACCCTAGCTGCCACGCTGTCTGTCTGCCTGACTTTTGAATCTTTACCTGGAACCGGACCCTTTTGGCCTATCGATTTTGTTTTGACTGAGCGCTTGTAATAAGCTGGTCCCCTTGATGTTGCTTTCGTTGGGTGCTGTAAACATATCTGGATTACGATTACGATTAGTATCACAGGAACCGGAGTTGTACTTTCTACTGTATCTCTGAACAACACCTCTGACGACATAGCGCTCGTTAATGAGCTGGTACTCTGCCCATACTTTACGGTTACGAAGGCTTGCCAGTAGGCTTAACTGCATATGTCAGTGGTGACTCTAAATCAAGTCAGGTACAAATCAAGTACTGATTAGGCCTACAACCGAAAACAAAACATTCTCGTCAGTCCCGGCGCCATGACCGTAAGCGAAACTAAATTTGAGTCATCCCTGGTAATTTGAATGCGACGGGTGTTATTTTCAGCAGAAGACCCTGTAGTACACTATGGCTTATTGCACGAACAATAAAACAAACTGAACAATAGCGCAACTCCAACATTGTCCAGCTTCGAAGCAGATGCCACATATCGCGACTCGCGAGACCAAGGCCAAGAAGTCAGGTGTCCTATGCAAGAAGTGAAGAGGCTTAGGTCAACAAATTTGACCTCAAGGTCAAGGCCGGGCCTCCAGACCACTGGTGTCTATAAACTGCTATTAGCAGACATGACATAACATAACAACACAACATAAAATGGGTATTAAGTGTTTCATGTGACTGTGGTTCTAAAATCACTTTAATTTCCTTCTACCTTTACTAACCGGATAATACCATCCGGTTTTGGGCGTAAATTAGTCGTAGAGATTAATATATGAAGATATTCGTCGATCATTATTATTAATTACTAATTATTAACTTCTAATGCGCTGGTGTCTAATGCACACGCCATCTGCCGATGGCGCACCAAAGCCAAGCCGCAATCAGGCCAATTAATACCGGTAGGCTTCACTATATTATACGTTTATAGGGCGAGAATAGTTTACATTTGCACGAGACCGTAGTTTTGTGCTATGGGACGCATTTCTTGTAAATGCCTGGGGCAACTTAAAAACGGGGTAACTTTAATTTACGACACCATGAAGGCTGGATCAATGCTGGATCATTAACGCCTCTACGCTCGCCGCTGTGGCTAGCACAGGCCTACGGAATCAGAGTAAAACAATAACCTGGAATAGTCCACTACTAACTGGTGGGAAAACCCAGTTAAAATTGTAGACCCCTATATGTAAAAATGGACTAATCCATAGTTCCGTGCTAAGGCGGCCTAATTAGATAGCTAAGAAGTTTTCTCCATTCCTCTCTGTTAGTTCCTGTCTCCTCTTGTCTTTTTCTGTCTGTATGTGTCTGGTGCCTATAGGGCTATGAAATAAAGCACGCACACACGCAGACACACATTATAACTCTGCAGGAAAGTCTTCCAACGTAGATTCTTATGGCTTAGTCATGTCGAAAGAATGTCTGACCGGATACATGTTGTACGCATGTCCATACGTATGTGTCTGAAGACTTATATAGCGCCTTTATTTGACCTCTCAAAAGCGTTGTGATCATGATTCAGACCTCAGCAAATTATTGATTGGCCTAGATAGCTCCGTTAGTTAAAGCGTACGTCAAGGTGCCTCTGTGCGCGAGGATGCCGGTTCGCAAACCAGTAGTGGCTACATTTTACAGGTTTAAATCTCGGGCTAGCACAGTCCGTTCACGCGGACCTTAAATGGCGTGGCGCCCATTCAAACGGGTGGCGGTGGCGAAGGATCTCGCCGGAATAATTCACTGAAAACTGAGAAGGGTCGAGGCCATACAGTCGCTATAGAAAAACCTGTACATTTGCATTACACCTGTACATTTACATTTACCAGTAAATTTCGGTTGCTTAGGTCTTCCATGTCGTACACACTTTTCCTGCTCCTGCCGACAACAAAAACAACGATGAGGTAAAGTAAGAAAACAGAAATCACAGATTCACAGTAGATGACAATCAAATAATCTAAACACGACTAGCTTTCTAACGTAGTGCGGAATACACAATGGAGTATCAATCTTTCCAAACGATACAAATCGAACATCCAGGTCGAGAACGGCATTTTGATTGATGGCGTTCCACCTCAGCTGCGAATCCTTCCTTCCTGTTTTCCTTCCTTTCTCTTTCCTTCCTTCCTTCGATCCAGCCTTTCTTTCTTGGACGTACTAAATGTGTAGCGCCTTGTCTTTATTTTTAAACATCTAGTTAGGCTATATAGGCCTATAGACTGCAAGCCTAAAGAGGCCTGTAAGCAAGCCTACATCGCTAATATACGTCGATCCCTTTGGGGCAGAGAGGACACCTCCCCAATATTTAGGACAGGGCCCCAGCGGCGGATTTAGCGATAGGCGCGGGGCGATTCGCTCCCCCTTCACGCCCCTTTTGGTTACCTGCCCGCGCCTCAGACCAGAGATGTCCCCAATGCTTGAACATAGACCTATTGAGGGACACACCTACTCCGGAAACATCACGACCGCCTACGTATTAAAAATGGAAAAAATGGCAAACGCCGATAAGCTGCGCATTATACTGCCCTGGTTAGCTACGTCAAGGCACCTCTGAGCGTGAGCATCAGGATGCCGGTTCGCGTCCCGGTCGTGGTTTTATTTAAGAGATTTGAATTTTGGCACAGTTCGTACACGGGGACCTTAAATGGCATGGCACCCATTCAAATGGACAGCGGTGGTGAAGGATCTCAACCACATAGTTCATTGAAAAATGACCAGGTTTGCGGCCATACCGTCGCTACTAAAAAACGTGTACATTTTACCGTTCGCATGCTATAAAGTTACAACCTTTGACGAGGTACAGTATTGTCGATGGTGTCAAGTAGACGGGCTACGAATGTGTCCTTGAAAATAAGCATAGCCGAGGCGATATTCGGTTGCTTTAGAAAAGGTGCAGAGCTATGTGCTATATACACTCAAGCCATTGAAGGTCAACGCACACATTTGATGTTGTACAAGCCTATTCGGTGATTAACACGCGTAGTAACGACAACAGTAACCTGTCTTTTGATGACAACAGCAGGTCACGATAATGATAAATACAAAAATGAAGACAATGATAATTTATGATTCTATGGGTTTTAAAAAATAATAATCATAATTATATCAGCATTTCCTTTATGTTCTTGGTATTGTCCTTTTATTAAGACCTAGTCTATTTCCGAAAATTCCCAACAGAACTAGACCTCCCATAGATACTATGATCATCGTTCGGGTTTCGGATCAATGGATTTCCTTCGTTGGCTTCGATCTGCTTGATGAGGAGGGCAAGATGTTTCTTCAGTTTCTGCAGATTTTCAGAATCCAACTTCAAACAACACAAAAACTAACTTAGACATTACACTCAGACAGGATCACAGCTGGTAATGATCAATGTATCATTTTACTGATTTAAACGACAGCTTAAGGGTGCAGTATAGTGGTTAGTGTATTAGACTGTCAAAAGAGGTCTGAGTTCAAATCCCCACAAGGGCAGAAAGATGCTGAGAAAATTTATGCTTTACTTGTGCCCCAAGCGAACTCAGCTGTAAAATGAGTACACTGACTACACTGTCCAAGGGAAGATCAGGTGGTGAGGGAGAGGACTGGACACCAGCCCTTCTATAATGAAGCAAAGCAAACTGAACTCACTAAAACTTCATACCCATGGCTGCCTCTCAGCTATATATATACTTATAATTTTATATATATATACATATATATACATATATATATATACACATATATATATAGACACAAAGAAGATATATGGTTGGTAATGAATGTAGAAGGCCACAACGACTGGGTAAGTTAAAAACCAATGCCTCAGAGTGAGTCAACAGGTCAACAGTGCTTTTATAACTATACCAACGTATGTTTGTTTCAAAGCATTTATACAGCACCGAACAAATAAGCATACCAAATTTTTAAGTAAACGAGTGTTCTGGCTAAACTAATTTTAACTTTAAAGCTATGTGTTAGGCAGATAATTTTATCTCATTAATTTTTTTCAAATCCGATAAAATCAGATCTAAACCAATCCGATGTGATAAACCAACCTGATTCATGGAGTTGGATTCTCTTGTCTTGTTTGCTTCGTCCTTTTTCAGAGCACTGTTGAGGTTTTTGTCAGATATTTCTATTGAGAAACATATCTAAAAGTTACTTTTGCACAGAAATTGTAACTTATGTTTTCTGTAACTCAAAAACTATTTTAAGGATTTTAACCAATGCTTAAAAAGTAAAAGGTATGCAATGATATGAGTATCTACAAATTTTTTAATGTCCTATGTGGATAAACAAATCAACCACTGATAGCAAAAGCTTAATCCAAACAGGATAATTAGGCTGGGGACGCCAATGGTTATGTCCCCAAATATCTGGAATGCTGAAATGCACAGTGCTGAAAATTGTAGTATTGAAACATGGATGTGCCAATGCTCAAATGATAGAGAAACTCGACCATGTAATATTGGTTAGTTTAAATTTCCAGTTTCTATATAATAAATTTTGTTCTGATGCTTAAAAAACAAAAATTGCTCTGCATTGGGCGTAATAATGGGTATTTGAACCCCAGTAAATTCAAGGGAACTCGAACAAATTGGTTGCAAATTTGATAATGGCGATTTACATGGTGAGGCCTCCAAAGAAAAATGTTTGGCAGCAACTGGGTTATAAAACGGTCGTGCAGGCGACAGAAAACCAGAAAGATTTTGTAAATGCTCTAAAACCTTTCTATAGTGCTTCAGTTTGGTGTCCTTCCATGGCAGATAAGGTACCCCAACATCAACAAAATCTACTCCTTATATAAATCGAGCTTCTTTCTCACATAAGGTTGTATTACAACTTTGGAATAGTCTCATTCGTCATCTCTGTTTATCATTGTTATTACAATCATTGTAATGGCTTTCCAACTAAATTACTCAGTGGGATAAGGCCTTAAAACTTGAGATGGTTAAGACTGCAATAACTGGTCATCATAGTTGTTGTTTTTACTAATACTGTTTATGGTAAATATTATTATTTTGCTTTTATTATTTTGTTTGCCTTGAGGTACTTATGATCCCTCAGGAAGTAAAAAAATTATGTGGGAAAAAATTGTTATTATTATTATTATTAGTAGTAGTAGTACTAGCAGCAGCAGCAGCAGTACTGTTATTATTATTATTATTATTAATATTACCATTATTATTATCTAAAGTGTGGCATAAAATGTAAAAGTACAATCCTTAGTAGAGAAGGAATGGATAGAAGTCTCTGGTGAACAGACTAAGTCTCTGCATTCAAAATACAAGATTCATGATAAATTTCTGGAAGCACTAAAATATATTTAATATGCCTACCATGTTGCTTTCCCATGGCCTGACTTTGCTCCAACTGCAATTTCCATAATAAATCAATTACGTCTCTCCAAGTCCACTTGCTGAATGCATAACTTCGACTTCTTTTTGGGAATTCTGAATGACTTAAGTGCCCAAGATTCACATTTTCAGTAGTCTCACATACAGAGGAATTTTTTGGTTCATCACACGATTCATTAAGATCAATATTTTCAGTTTCAATCCACTGTGTTGACACTGTATCCTCGCTTTCACTCATGTCATCCGTCACCCAGAGACTGTCATCAATACCTGTTGCTTCTGGATCTTGGGCTGATATCGTTTCAGGCTCAGCTGGTTGGAGTCTTTCAAGGGCCAGCCACAAAGTCCGGATCTGATTCATATCATGAACAGTAATTGTAAGTAGTTCTTCCTGTAACCTTTTCCCCACTTCCAAGAGTTTCTCGGCCAAGGCAAGTTCTACTGCCCTCAGATCTCCTACTTCGTTCAGCTCTTTGCCTTGAGTACTCACATCCAGCGAGACTTCATGCTTCTTTTCTGGTTTATCAGTCTTCATAGGACACACATCGGCAGAACCTAAAACATAATTACAAAGAACACAAATATTTCTGCATATTTTGAGTGTGAACAACAATTCTAATAATCCTCCTTCGTCTGGTGTGTTTGGTACATTCTTGGAGATAATTTAGTGTCTGGCAATAAAGTAAAACCAATTCTTGATTACACACAGAAATTGTAATAATTTTATTTATGGTAAAAGTTGCAATGTTGTTTAATGAAAAACTGATAGTAATAACCACAGATGATAATAATAACTCTGTTGTTCTGCTAAAAAAGGAAAAATAATGAACATAATAATAATAATAATAATAAATTATAATAACTTGTAATAAACTGGAATGGCATAACCTACAATTACTTGCTGTCAATATCTGGGCCACATCTGCATACTGGTCCAATTTCCTCAGATGCGCAGCAAACTGTCGATAAGCAACGAAACTTCTCTTTCTGAGGATTCTCATAAGTTCGTTCAGTTTCTGACCATCAGGGAGGATGGAAATACCCTCCGCTTGTATTTTGGTGACACATTTGATGGTTTTAAGAGCATGCAGAAAATCCTCTGATGGTACAAAGTCATCAAGATGCGACTGAGCACAGTCAAGTCGGGCTTTTGCATCATCATCCAGAGGCCATTCATCATGGTCGGCTAAATCTGTTACTACACATATAAACACGAATATTAATAAGGTAGAGCAACAGGAAGTCTGTGAAACTGAAAGGTATTTGAGGTTGTGAATCCAGGTCATGAAATCAGAAGAAACTAGAAAATAAGGAAAATTGAGTCCTACACGAAGCAGAAAAGTATGTAAACAAAGGAAACTGTAATCGTAAACTTGCAAATCTCTACAGCTTTACTTAAAAACAAAGTGCAGGATGCCAGCTTTTATCGTAATCATAATCCCAAGATTTCTACAGCACCCTATGAAGGCCACGTCACAAGCACCAGGTTATTCAGAAGCGCCGTCAAAACAAAATTGATAGGCAAAAAGGGTTTGGTCCCAGGTCAAGACCCAAAAGTCACGCAGCATGGCAGCTGTGATGGGTGGTTTGGGACTGGAGTGGAAAGGGAGATAAGAGTAATAAGGGGAGCCCAAGGGATCATACACAGACACTGGAAGAACATTATCCAGTTGCTGGGAGAATAGAGAGGGAAGGGAAGGAAGTTAGGCAGTTGAAATTATATGCTGCTTTATTCATAAACCCTTATATGAAAAGCAGGTCAAGTAAAACGGACCTCCATTTGCCTCTAGGTAGTTTGCAATGTGGCCTTGACTTGTACTCTGAAGAACTTTGAGAAATTCTGCATAATTTTCTGCACTGAAGCGGAAAAAGACTTTGAGAAAGAGGTGCTCTGTCTGCTTCAGATGATCTGATTCACTGCTGGCCTCTAAAACCTGCTCCTCTGACAGCAGATTTGTTCGTCTCATCTCCCACAAGAACAGACAATCAACTTCAAGACAATGATCAAAGATCGAACGGTGTTCCTGGAGGACAGCCAGGTGCTTGTTCTCTGCAAAGATACAGTTTGTAGAAGATTAGGTAAGGTAAAAGTAGTTTATCTGAGTATAAAAATTATATAATAATAATAGCAATAACAGCAATAATAATAATAATTATTATTATTATTATAATAAGTACACTTATATAACGATTATGATGAGAATGATGAGAGCATTTGCAAATTCTTAACATTTATCGTAATCGTCGTAATCGTAATTCCAAGATTTCTACAATGCCCAACGAAAACCGCGGCACGGGGACCAGCTTATTCACATGCGCTCAGTCAAAACAAAATCGATAGGCAAAAGGGTTCGGTTCCGGGTCAAGATATAATGATACATAAAAATAAAACATGATAAAAAAATTCCAAACACTATAATGATATACAAAAATAAAGCATAACAAAGTTGAAGACAATATTGATAACACTGATTATGGTGATAATGGGTGATGAATTTGAGACCAGTGAAGTCATACTTTTCAGATAGTTTCTCGTGGTGCTGGAGAACCAAGTTCGACTGGTGAGGAGGTTTTGCCACTCCTGGCAGACGGATGCCATGAGCATGAATGCTCGATACTCGACTGGTGGAACGGATGTTTTCCAGGGATGGCAAACAAATGAACAAAGAGACTGCATCAGGATCAACTCCATCAATTCCTTTGGCAAAATGTCGAGCTGTAATCATCACAAAAAATGTTGATCACTAGAATAAGATATTCAAAGAACATCTGAATATAGAACCAGACTTTTGAATAGCGAACCAGAAGAACATCTGAACGGGAACCAGAAGAACATTTGAATAGAGAACCAAAAGAGCATTTGAATAGGAAACCAAAAGAACTTCGGGATTGGCAACTGGACGTTTGATTATGGAACCAGAAGAACATTTGAATAGAACTGGGAACCAAAAGAACTTCAAAGGAGGGACACAAACGATCATTAGAGCATAAATCCTTGGAATAAAAAATTTCAAAGCCATCAAAACAATCTTTCAGTTATATGGGAAGTGAGAAGTTGCTCAACAGAACAGGAGGCCAGTAAATCAGAAGAGACTAGGCTAAATCAACAGATAAGGAAACCATAGATCATGATCCTCTACAAAGGATTAGATAATGGATGCAGTAATTTAGACTGGAAAACTAGAAATCATTAGAATTTAATTAATAAAACAGTGAAGAACATTTTGGAATAACCTGGACCAAAAGAATTGTGAAACTTACAACAGAATTTCGCTGAACAATCTTGTGCTCTGGAACAAACAAACAGCTGATCGTTAATTTGTTTGCAATATTTTTGCATTGCGGTTGTATTCTGCTGCCACTTTACACTGCATCGTATATTGCTATACTCGGACATTGGCAGATTCAGAAGTTTACAAAGGGGGCCGAGTTAATAGGGCCAAACTACTAACTTCAAAATTTTATGCAGCCTTTTTCTACGTCATGAGGACTTCCGACAGTTTTTGTGTCACAAATTTTTTATGACTATTTCAGTCATCAGCATATCCTGACAATCATGTTTTCATCATCAACATTTTGATGACCTTTCTTAGTGTCCCCAATTTTATCAACTTCCCAGGATTTTTTGAGTTTTTAGTTGATAACCATTTATTTAAATTTCTTCCTTTTATCATAACCCTTATTGCTAACAAGTTTAGTAGGCAAACAACATGCTGACCAGTTTGGGGGCTGAGTGAATGGCATTGCCACCCTCAAAATCACACAGGGGCATGACCAGATTAACGACCCATCTGGATCCGCCCTTGTATTTTGGGGCATCATCTGCACACAGAGCCACATGTTTTTGCATAGTTCATGTAAGTGGTGCGTTGGTTATAGAACGGCTGTGCAACAAATTATGAACAGGTGGCTGTTGGACATTTCAGCCCTAGATGTACAAACTAATGACAGTTGTTACACATATTTGTTAAACGACAAGTTTAAATGCTAGTTTAAAAATGCTCAGATTGTAAATAGTCTCAGTTTCAGAAAAGCTCATAAATGATTCTAAATAGAGGTCTGCTTACATAACTTTATCAGTCACCAATACTTCATACCGTTAACTGTCTCTCTATGTTAGCCTCGGGTAACTGCTGATCTCATATTTTGAGTTATTCTTCTTTGTTTCTGTTCCTCTTCATTGTAACCGTCGTCATAATCATCAACACCATTGCTGTACTCATTGTTTTAGCCCCTTTGTTTATCATTCTCACTGAGTTCATCATCTTCTTCATCATTCAATCGCTCACTGTCATCATCATCACCGCCACTGTGGCCATCATCTTCATCATCAACTTACTTGCAAGATATTTCTTGACAGTGCTCTGGAACCAGCGTCGTTCAGTGATGAGTGTCCACCAATGGCGGCAAACTGATACCATGGCTCTGTATGGATCAAAATCTGTGAATGGAAATGCTCCCCATGTGGCATTGTAGAAGGAAAGAAGGCTTTTGATGAGCACCAGCTCCAGCAGCTCCTTTGGCAACATCACAAACTACAAACAAAAAGCCCTTAATACAGAAATACAAAAACCATCAGTCCAACAATACAGTACAGCGCTACATTGCACCACTACGTACTTACCTGTGCACCAGTTACCTGTGCACCACTTACCTGTGCACCACTTACTTGTGCACCACTTCACTGACCAGCAGTATACTACGCTGTCAATCATCAGAATGAAGAAATCGCTACTCTGACACCTTCTTATACTCAAATCTCTCAATCTACCCATCAATTCAGTGATTCATCCATTCATTTATCTGTTTATTAATTAGTTTGCTTGCTTGCATTCATTCACTTTGCAAGTTGTGCAACTACTGATGTCTTGTAAACATCGCATACCTTCAAATCTTAATTTTAAAAGTTACTTCAAAACAGTATTAATCTTTCTTACCGGTGATGTTTTATTGTTATCTATCTGACTTTCTAAAAATTAAATCACAGAAGACACTTCAGTTTTGTACATGAAAGCTTAAACTCACAATTGAAGAGAAATTCATCATTTTTCCTCCACAGAATTACCAGATAAAACAGATAAAGATACAACACTGGTACAGCACGTCATAAGCCACAAAAAGCCAATACCAAATACGAGGCCTGCATAAGAAAAGCTGCATTTACTTATACCAGCAAACAGCTGAATTATCAGCAGAGGCTGGCAAAAGAGTTTAAGACTACAGCCTGTATGTGTTCCTTCAAATACGTGAGGAGTCACTTCTTTAGAATTGAAAAGGGAATCAGTACTATAAACTTTGTAGGAACATAAAACCAGTAGATCATCAGAACAGAGTCAGAAATTACAAAAAAACAAGCCATTAATCAACAGCTTAAACTCACAACTGGAGAGAAATTCGTCATTTTTCCTCCATAGAATTACCCAGTAAAACAGAATTACCCATACATAAACAGATGCTGAAATTGCTAAGCAACAAGTCATTAATTTGAAACAAGAAAAAATTCATCACAACAGGAAATTTTAAAATGCCCATGAAAGAATGGAACCAGAAGATAATCAAAACAGAGAATCACTGCTGCTTGATCTTTACCTGACACCTGGAAATAGCATTCTGCTAGTTTCCATTCCTTTTCATTCCTTTTCAGTGAAAAACACAACAGCTCCTTCTCATCCGCAAGGAATGCCAGCGTCTGCTGAAGCATCTTCTCCAGATTTCCAGAGTCCTGCATCTGCTGCAGACGTGACATTGAATGCCCATCACGGCACCACAAAAATACAGTTATGCTGTTTCCTCGGCATGAACCTTTGTAGCGAATTCCACTCAGTTCCATCTCTAGCCAGAGATCCCGGAGCTCAGCCCAGAAAGAGCTGTACTTTTCCGCACTACCAGTTCCATCCACCAGAGTTTTGCAAAAGTCATTGAGTTTTGCTGCCAAGTCAGATTCAATTGCCTTGACATCTCGCATGGATGTGGGTGCCATTACGTTGACATGCACAGGTACAATAACTGCAAATTAAATAAATATATGTAAAATAAACCAACAAAACGATCAGTAAATGCAGCCAAGGTGAATGAACTGTAAAACATAAATAATGATCACCCATATGGCATTGAAGACAGAAAAGGAAATTGTTTTACAGTCTGTAGCAGAACCCAAGCATAACCATATGGAACAGCAAACAAATAGCATATCTCTTTATTCAGTTGATTCTCTGACAGTGTAACAGATGATCCAAGAGTCCATACACAGAAACCTACCACCAGGTTTAGACAAAACATCAACAACGTGTGACTGTTTCGTTTCGTGCAGTGCATTGATGAAGCTCGTGAAAGCAGCAAAACTGCGCATTCGCATAATGTTAACAAGTTCCACAATCTTGTCAGTCAGGGTTCTCTGCCCGCTGATGTGTTCCTTATGCTTGTCAGTGATGGCTCTTGATGCGCATAGTAGACCGAGCAGCTCCTCTGTTACAAGGAGTTTTGACAGAAGGTAAGGTCCGTTCGCCTTGAGTCGACTCATCTCTTCAACCCCTAGAGGGCGCTCAGAGCCATAACGGATATCAAGTCGTTCTGCAAACAAACACACATTGTCTCAAAGATTTTATGTTACATATTTGTGTACTGAATAGAATGGCCAGTATACTCATGAAAAATTCCCCTGGGTATTGATGCACACCCTGTGGGCCAGAGCTCCCTTTTCCCCTTCTCCAATTACCTTGACTGGAAGAGTTACAATGACAGGTAGAGGTGACATTGCAATATAAAGGGTTTAGCAAAGGACATAATAATTTAATTCATGGCCCAAGGTCACAGAGTAACTAGCAGCTACATTTCCATTTCAAGGTCATACAAAAGAAGGTAATCAATGTAAATGTAAAAGTCAAAAGTTTGCAGCATAACATAAAATTTTCACCAGGAAAACCAGTTTATTCATCTCCAGATGCATAAACAAAATCGATTTTGCAAGAGTTTCAGTAACAAGTCAACGTTCTGTTAGGGAAGAATCAGTGTTTATGATTGTAAAGGAAAGTTTAAACAGTTCAGTTATCAGCCTCGAAGAAAACACTCCTAGAGCTAGAGCAAAGAAAAACTTCAGACAAAGACTAGCAGAAGATAGATATAGTGAAGCACGGTAATGGGACTTTTTATTCCAAACAGTTTGTGCAGCATAGACTAAAAGCAAAACAACAAAATCTGAGAGAATGAGTGATCAGAGTAGCAATAATTCAACAGCAAACTCCAAACACAAACCTCCATTAGCCAGTATAAAGTTTGCAACGTGGCCTTGCTCTGTGTTTCTGAGGGCATCTAGGAAACTGAGAAGTTCTTTTTCTGTGCTTTTGAGTTTGATGAATTGCAGTAAGTAATCATTCTTCTTAAAGCGGTTTCGTCTTCTTCTTGTGTCCTCATAACTTTCCTCGTTCAGCAGCCCAAGACAGAGCAATTCTTCAAGGAGCCCAAACTCCGGGTCAATTAGGGCTCGAAGCTCCCTAGAATGCTGAGAAATTGACTGCAGGAGGTACAGTGAATCTGAAAGTAAATATAAATGTAAAATAAATGTACACGTTTTTCTATACCAATCGTATGGCCTTGACCTTGCTCATTTTTCAGTGAATTTATCAGGTAAGATCCTTCACCAATGCTGCCTGTTTGAATGGGTAATACACCATTTAAGGTCGTCGTCCATGGATAGCCTTGCTCAAATTGTTACGTGATTAGGTAGGGCAGTATATCATGCACCTCTTCCTTCCCACAAAATGTAATTGTAATTATAACTTATATAGCACCCCTCCAAGGGAAACCCCCCACAGAGGTGCTCAAACTCTTTGAAGGAGTTACCGTAAGCCACATACTATAAACCGAAAACACATCTTCCACAAATCCTGATTCCGACTCTTCTCCTTACCTCTTACGCTACTCCAATTCTAAACATCAACGCCGTAGCCAACTGAATGTCTAGCTGATCTTTGGATCTTGAGCTGTAACCGAAACCAACTTTATTTGTCTACCAAATTCCTTTTGACTGAGTGCCTCACAATAAGCTGGTTTCCTTGACTTAGATTCTGTAGGTGCATTTTGAAAACTTAATCTAGGAGCAAAAGAGCAAGAGGGAAACGTCTGTAAACTCAGGCCTCATGCTCTGGAGTATCTGGGAAAGTCCATTCAAATGCACTGTAGCTCTGCATGAGCACGGATAGAAAGGTGCAAGACAAGAAAATTTGCCTTAATAAAACAAAACGTTGATGACAGAAAGGTCGTCAAAGAGAAAGGTTCACTAAGAAGGTTATCTAATTGATAATTATTTATTAAAACTATTTATTCAATAAAGTCAACAGTTTACAATTACCAGACACAGAGTCCTCTGGTGATTGCTTCTGTAGAAATTCCTTGCTCCATTTCTCGCCAACTTGCAGAAGAATTAGAACGACATCCTTTCCAGCGCATGGACCCTCTGGATCCAGAAGAACTGAGTCGTCATCAATCTCTGTTCCATCAGCCTCCAGAACAATCCTTAATGTGCCTTTCAACTCCAACTTCTGTCGACCTAACCATGGAAACAAGTATTGGAAATTTAACTAACTGTAGGTAATTAACTTATAAAATTTCTGATTCAACATGCATAGAAAATAACATAATAAAACAGGAAATATTATATAGAAACAATAACATAATAAAACATGAAAACAGTTGAATTTAAGCAGAAAATATTACATAGAAACAATTTCTTTTAGTGAGATATAAAATATGAAGCAACAAGCTGGTTAATTTTTACTTATAAAGTGCTCAATAGGTCATATGAACTGCAACTGTTTAGTATTAAAGTTCATGATGGTTAAACTAACGGTGAAATGCCCACATGCCCTTCTTTCTCTCCCCCCACGTTACTTCATCCAATCCCAAATTATTCACCTGTTTCACACAACTCTTCAACAGAATTTGCCTGAACAGTTTTTCGAACGCTTCTTCCAGCATTCCAAATCTTGAAAGAGGGCTGTTAAAAGCATAGAACATCAAACCTTAAACACAGCAAATCATAACTGAAGGAGGCAAAGCTCAACTCTATATACCAACAAATGCAAAGTACTGCAGACTAAATTCCATGTAACCTATTCTCATGGCTGCTTTTGTTGGAATTTCCACACAAGTAACTGGCATTCAAACAGATACTTTAGTCAGCCCTCACCAAACTATTCTACAGTTTCTCAAACTAATCAGTAGTTTGCCATTTAAGCCATTAGTTAATGCTCAATAAAAGCACTTACTGAGGAAGCTAATGCAGTGTAATGTAATATATAAGTTACATTGCAAGATTATCTACTCAGAAATACTCCAAAGCAGAACAGTGAAATAAGAACAGTCTACAATTTGATAGAAAAAGTATATCCTGTTGTCAAAAGTGGGGGCCACATCTGCCCAACTTTTTTCAGTGGAGGCCATGGCACCTGCCCCACCCTATGCCAACACCCTTGCAGCCATGGTGATTCTGTTGTAAAGTATTACTTTAAAATGTGATTGCATTAAATAACTTACAGCGAACCACAATAATTCAGAGTACTGCCACTATAAAGGCTATACTAATGCATCAGGCATAAATTGACTACTAAAATAATAGTCCAGATGTGGTTTTTGCTAATACTAAATTATCATTAACTCGGTAAACGTCGCCGCCCCATGGCCAACACTCATATTTCCATCAGCATTCGGTAGACATCGCCGCCGCAATTTTCGCTGCAAAACTTACCAGCATTTGTGGTCTAGACGCTAAAGCTTGATTGGCTTCCATCAGACAACAGCAAAAATGGAATCTGCACAAGCAGTCCACTTAATGCACAGGTTTTTCCAACGAGGAAAATCGCCGACATTTCTCAGCGAAAATTTTGGCAAACGATTACCATTACAACTGGCTGTTTATCATCACTTACACTAACTAGCTGAATGTATACCTGGGTTTGATAATAATTATACTGGTTTGCATTTTCGCAAATCATGGTTGAATCGTCATAACATACTGCTGAAAACTAACCATACTTTCGGATTTGTCTTAAGCATCCCAAACAAATTAAACCGCAAAGAGATGTGTTTTTACAAATAAATTAAATAATACGAAACTAATAACATTACATTAAAAAAACTTCAGAATGTGGAAAATTTTTACGACAAAAAGATTTCTTAGACAGAAATCCCCGATAAATAATTCGAACTCGTCGGAAAGTCCGTGTAGTGTGCTAAAAATAGCTTAACGAAGCCTGCGCCACTGCCTTCTACACTGTGTCCGGAAAAATTCCAAGGCTTTACGGTAAATATGAAAATAATTAGTAAACATTAATCGATTTTTAAAATTCCAAAAACAGTTTAATCCTGAAATATTATTTGCACTATAATTGTTGTTTTGGCGTAAAAATTTTATAACAATTTTGTCTTCCTCGCTGAACGCCATTTTTCTAGCAACTTTCTTTACAAAATATAAAATTCAAATACGTCACTGTGACGTAATTTTAAACGGGGGCCGTTAATAAATTACAAAGAATTTTGTTGGTAATTATGTACGGATCAAAAAGGTTTTTAAATTTTTAAATTGATTATTATCTACTATAGTTTTTTTTCATTCATATTTTAGAGCCTTGGAATTTTTCCGGACACAGTGTATATACTAATACCATATAGAAGGCAATGCCTCGGCGCACACAAGATTGATTACCGCACTCTATTGTTAACAGTGGTGATCGTAACATTCGAGACCCACCTACGAAAAATCATATCGCTTAAGCTTAACATAAACAGAAGAATGATAGTCCTTGATTAAGAAAGGTAAGCCACAGAATGGATTTTCAAACAGTGTAAAATTTCTCACCGTAGATTATGATTTGATGATGCCTTTAAACTTCAGAAAATAACAAACCGTGGAAACATTGGAAGCTTTTGCATCGAGTATAATGCGCCATATATACATGGAATATGTTGGGGGAAGAGTACGTATACACGACGTAGACTTGGATTACAGCCTCAGCGCTTTTTCACTTTGATCATGACCACCAATGACGTCGTTTTACCTACGCGTAAAGCCTGCTTTTTCACGAAAACAAATGATGATGGTGTTGATGTGATGATGATGATGGTGGTGGTGATGATGATGATGATGATGATGATGATGATGATGATGATGATGATGATGATGATGATGATCCTTCGGGGGGTTACAAGATAGGCTCCGAAGAAATAAAATCTCTGGGTTGGCTAAATCTCGTCAAGTTTTGGGAGAGAAAAAGAAAGTTGGCTGTATTATTATTATTATTTTATATTATTATTATTATTATTATCAACAGCAAAGTCCAGAGAACTTTATTATTATTATTATTATTATTTATTAATTAATTAATTAATTTTTATTTTATTTTATTTTTATAGCATAAAATAGAACACGAGGGACAGTAAACAGAGGAAAAGCGTGACTCCTTCAATGTCGAGAACGGATCCGCGCCACATGAAGTGTAAGCCCTACAATTTTGCTTTCATTTATTCTTGAATGAGAAGACGGTGTGTTGAATGGGATCTAGTTACTTACTTCCACTTCACTGATGGTTCAAACTATACAAGCCAATCCATCAAGCGTCTATTAACGGCCTGCACTGGACCTACTCTACTCCACTTGACCGACTCTATTTGTGACAGACAAATTACTCGAGAAGCCGAGAGCCCCAGGCAAAACTTGGACACTTTCGATAATGAAGCTATGCACCTAATGCAATAGATCAGGAATAGTAAAGGGCGTATCGATGTTGTCCTTGGACGATGTTAGCAAAAACTAAACAGCTTTATGCCGAATAACTTCTTTTAATTTGTTTAAAAAAAATAATGAAATTGTGCCAAACATTTCATTGTACACCGCCACAGGCAAACGAACTTGTTTTTTTAAGAAGCCGGTACATTTTATGTGTTATATATGGGCCTTTTTACACGACTTTCTTAGGAAGATCTCCAGCTGTGGTGACATACAGTGCGGAGGGGGCGAAGAATAATTGGGGTGTCAGTCGTAATTAAGATCGCCCTTAGCTAGGGCTGTGACCAGATAAACACCCAATTTTCTGCCACTTCAGGGTCCATTAGATCTTATACGCAAATAATGACTTCTTGCCTCCCTCACTTCCCAGAGTTACCCCCACTTAATGCAAACACGGGAGGAGGATTTGTCACCATTTCAAGGGTTTATAACGTTTCATACGGGATCATGTTCTTTGGCGAGTTCATGGCCATGTACATACTGGGTCTGGTACATTGCCTGCAGGTAAAGGTTTACGTAGGTAGACCCCTGCTGTTGCATACTTCTAGACACCGTGGAAAGTGAGACGTTCAAGGCTACAGAGTTAACTATAATTTGCTATTTTGTAATAGTGACTTATATCCAGGCAGTTAGGTTGAGTAGAAGTTAAGAATTTCACTTTCAGAGTATACTTTGACAGAGTAAGGAATCCACTTTCCATCTTTTCTTCAGGCCATGCAGAGCTGGTAAGGAATGAATAAATCCTTGAAAGGTGGACAAAGGCCTGCAGGTGTGTTGCGAGTCTTTCCAGTTGCTTACTGACCCGGATGTAAATACACCAACGCATGGATGATAGATGCTTGCTGTGAGTTAGCAACTTGCCCAGTGCCGTTACAAATCATCTGTGGCTGATTTACAATCACTCATCCGCAAGGTAAGCTCACCAAGCCTCATAATCAAGTCTAATTAAGGTAAATTAGTTCAGGTAATAAGTAATTAATTTATAAACCAATTTAAAGAAAACAAGTCCCTTTAACCTAAGCCAAAGAGGCAAGGCATGTGCATGAAGTGTTAGCAACTTAATTTTCTTACCTTCAGAATATGAATGGGGGAGGGTGGGTGGCCAGTGCTGTACCTCCCTTTATGTTCAGTCCAAATCTTATTGTGTTTTCATTTATGTTGGTTATACAGCACAGTCTCTGTCTTCCTTTGTTCTTTATCCTTCGAATATTGCATGTAGTGCATTCTTTATCCTTCGAATATTGCATGTAGTGCATTCTTTATCCTTTGAATATTGCATGTAGTGCATTCTTTATCCTTCGAATATTGCATGTAGTGCATTCTTTATCCTTTGAATATTGCATGTAGTGCATTCTTTATCCTTCGAATATTGCATGTAGTGCATTCTTTATCCTTTGAATATTGCATGTAGTGCATTCTTTATCCTTCGAATATTGCATACAGTGCATTCTTTATCCTTCGAATATTGCATGTAGTGCATTCTTTATCCTTCGAATATTGCATGTAGTGCATTCTTTATCCTTTGAATATTGCATGTAGTGCATTCTTTATCCTTTGAATATTGCATGTAGTGCATTGTATGGAATTGGTGCAAAAAGAGGTACCAGTAAAACTAAAAGATGGTGCATTTGCACTTGTTTAAACTAAGGAATGCATTTCCAAAATTAACTCATTCCATTTCTTGTCGTTTTGCAGTTGTCAACTTGTCACTGCCATGTTATTCCTTATATGCAAATCTACAATGTCTAATTTACCAGACAGTGCAAAAACTCACTCAGTTCATGAAATAAATGACTTGGCAGTTTTGCGAGATCTGCAAAGTTGCTTCTCTATATCCAGATAAGTATGTAGGCCAATAATGAACTGTTGCCTTTAGGGGACTCTAGTGGACGGGGACTTCTAAAGCCCCGGCGTCATAACACACGCAAGGTATCAATCACTGGCACTTCGGAATCAAAGGAGCAGACGAGACTGAAATCAAACAGGTAAAGATAAGCTCCTGCCTTCGAAGACGTTACTGCCGTAACTAAACTCCTACAGAGGTTATCTACATAGGATTACTATTGCATGTGGGTTATCTACACAGGACTCCGGTACTGAACCAAAGTAATGCAGACAGAGTTTGGAATCGTCTGATTTCTCTCAATGATCCGTTTCTTAGATGTGTACAAATAACATATAACTACTTATTTGTAACATTTGGTCATGCAACCATGCTTCAAGTCATTCATAAAGGCATAACATATACTCAGACAAACTCACACACTCACACCACACACACACACCCACACAAACACAAGCAGTTGAAATTAATGGACTTGTTCCGTATTGGAGGCAAGTTCTTGATTCCTGTTGCTACAGCGACACCTTCTGAATGATAACCATTTAAATTTCCAGGTATATGTTGTCTACAGAGATATACCGTGTCTAAAGAGATATCGGTACCTGGACATTTATATAGCAGTTTTAAGTACCTCTCATCAACAATAACTGGCAACTTTGTATTGCAGTACAATTGCAGTTTTTGTACTTTATGGTCACTTTTCATGTGAAAATGAAACTTATTTTAGCCTGGAATTCTGTTGCAAATTTTTCGTGATTTAATTGAAGAGATACAAACGAAATTTCAGTCATTTCAGAATCGGAGTAAAGGATTTTGTATCGATGGCAAGCATCAAGATGTGTTTGCCCGGCGGAATTTCATTTGCTTTATTTTAAAAAGAAACTGTCCTTAATCAGCTGTTAAATTAGATCCTTCAGTTCTCTTCATTATCTTGAATCCCTGCGTTTGATTGTCTGTTTAATTATTGCCATTTAATGTTGAAAATGATTTCCCTCGTCACTCGGACACCCTACTTCTGGGTGAGGTTTGTCCGTGGGACCAGATGCCTCTCTTATGGGCCATTCAGACGGCAAGCCCGGCCTTGGCAGTAGGGCAGGGCAATGATTGATAAATTAGCAGTTTGGGCGCCTCTGGGGTCAGATTGTAAGGGTCAGAGGTTAGAGCAGCGTGTTTTATCCGGCAGTAATATTCCGCCCACATCGGACTGGATCACTTGACCGTGGAGACACTGCGCGGGTGAACAGCGGCTCCGACCCCATTCTGATCAATTGTGTTAGCGTTTTGTGTGGTTCAACAGCGTATTCCTAGTTTTACTGTCTGGTTGTATGTTTTGTCAAACCTGTCAAACGCTCTGTGCAGTTCAGTAAAGTCTCATGCAGTTAGTTTGTGTTTACAGGATTTTTGTGGTGCTTTGTGATTCGGTGACAGTGAATGAAGAGTGAAACATTGCAAGTGATGCGGACCAGGTGTTGGTTACTCGGTGAATCAGTATAGGTAGTAGACGGTTTATGTCTATTTTCAGATATTCAGAAGGAAATACAAGCTACATATACCTGTTTCTCAGGCAGGCAGATGGTGAGTGCTTTATCTGTCTTATCTATTTTCCCTCTAGTGATTCAGTGGCTGAATGGCAGCTTAAACTTATCTTCTACCCTGTTTCCATGGTAAAAAGTGTGTGATTAAATTAGTGATTTACCTTACTTAACCTTACACCATAACTTTCCTTGCTGCCTTGCCTTGTCTTATGTTACCTTACATTACTTTCCCTCTGTCTTGCCATACATTTCATGCTCATTATGTGTTGGAATCATGCTACTGTTTGAGAGTTTGGTTAGATGCTTTTGGTATACCTGCATTTCTGCTATAGAGGGTCTGTAGTATCCGTAGATAGTGCTTTACGGGACTACACTAATGAGTGTAGATACTAAACATGCAATTAACGTGCTACACCCTGAGGGTCTGAAAAAGAGCCCACGGGTGTACTCTCTTTGAAACTGTATAGCTTTCACCAAATGTTGAAATCCTATCGCCATGCCCAGCACTGGCTTTTCCTAGGCTCCTTTATAATCTGGAAAGATTCGGTCTGTCCTTTCTAGTTAACCGTCTTTTCGTAATTGATTCTATTTGTGCGTTTCGACAGCTTTATTTTTCAAAGGCGCCGATTTGAAAGGAGACATATTCTGTGACCTTTGTATCCGTGTGACAACGACCTAGCCCTGGTAACTGTTAGGGAACGCGGTGTTCGGATAGCCTTACGTGTTATTTCAGCAACAGCTTTGATGTTTCTCGGGTTTTTGTTAAGGGTTGTTTGGAACCGGTGTGGAGATTCGGAAACTGAATCTGTTTCCTCAGGTTAATCTCGGTTGTTTATAGCCCAGCCTTTTCCAGCGCTTCCAGCTGAGCTGGTGCAATTACCTCAGTGGGGATTCTGGTTTGGATATTCGGAAACCGATCTTCTTGTTCTTCTACATTCGATACGTTTTTTGGTGAAACCGGTCGTTATTTCTGGCAATTATGGATCTTTTTGTCAAATAAGTTCAGAATGAGAGATAAATGTTTTTGGAACTACAAAAATCATCATTTCACCACTGCACAGTAGTTAAAATGGAACGATGATGATGGTGCTAAGGTAGCACCTATTGTCTTAGTTAACAAAAGCATCTTAAGAAAGTTACAAATAGCCTCCGTGTAATGTTCGATCCATACAACAAATGGGGCATATACATGGCCCCCGCACTACGGGCAGTGAGTGGTTAAGGATCCCACCCGATAAATTCACTGAAAAATTAGTAGGGTTTAGGCCATACGGTCGCCATAGAAAACACGTACATTTACATTTAGCATGTAGTCTATTATAATATCATAAACTGGCAGTTGTTACTTCTAGCAGGACAAAAAGGAACGGCCAGCATGGGCTGTTTCTGCTGGGAGAAAGGACTGGACCAAAAAAAACATATAAAACCGCGACGAGGTCATAGGGTCAATGCTGATATGGTTACTAGTGTAGAGGGATGACAAGAATTAACATTACTTGCCTAATGATGGCCATGCTGATGTTTTTTTATATCGAGATAATAATGATGATGCTGGTAACACTGAGACACAGAAGGATGATTAGGAAGAAGAGGACGAGGAAGACAAATTTGATGGTGCTGATGAAGATTATAATGTTGTTACTGTTGTTGTTGTTGTTGCTGCTGCTGCTGCTGCTGATGATGATGATGACGATGATGATTTCAGGAAGTGATTTCAGTTTCTGTGTTAAAATTGTATGTATACTGGTACATGTGAGATTCCTTGTCTAATAATGTAGTTTACATCTCTATCCATCAGAGAATTATGCATTACCATTCTGTTAGTGATTTCCAATTGTCAACCCTTACCATCTGACCCCAAAGGCGTAACTGCTTAGCACTAATAGTCAGTGATGCCTTGTTAGTAGCTAATTGTGCTATATAAATAAATGTCTGGTATAGTAGCAGTTCCTTTCTGTTATTGATCAATAATTATTGCTGTAAGTCAGTGATTAACAGTTGCTTTATGTTAGTCATTCCTGTTAATCAGTGATTAACTGTTTCTATCTGTTAGTGGTTTCTGTTGATCAGTGATTAACATTTCCCATTAGTGTTAGTGATATCGCAGGTGATATGTAATTAACGGTTCCTCGCGTAATGAGGTTGGACCTAATGACGATGATGAGAATGATGGTGTTTAATTATTTGAAGCGGCTGATCTAACAAAGACGTCCATTATGCTTGGACCCAACTGCTTTGCGCTGTGCTCAGAAAATGCGTCGCCCTATTCCCCTGCGAGCTGTTAGCATGAATGCCAGGCCTATCAATAAATAGTTGGCCTGCTTTGTTTGCACTTGAAGATGGGACGGGTTGTTTGATTGATTGATTGATTGATTGATTGATTGATTGATTGATTGCATAAGGCTTGTGTTGCAACAGTTCCCACTGTGACGCTTTGGCCATATTTCATTCCTGAACCCTGAGGTAAAAGTAGCGACTCGCAGTTTGTATATCTGTCTACAGATTGCACAATTCCCATAATACCAGTATGTTCTGCGGCTGCGCGTCATCGTTAACCCATTATGGGGTTGCCACCGTGTTGAGTGTGACGATGACAGTGACAAGGATGACATCGACGATGATGATTCCTGTTGATCAGTGATGACGCAGACGATGACGACGGTAATAGTGATGGTGATGATGATGACGAGAATCGAAGTAATAATGGTGGTTGTGATGATCATGATTATGATCACGATGGCTGTGATGACAGTGACGATGAAAATGAAATGATCTTGTAAACACTATGAAACGGCTGCTGGCTGTTATCTGGCAATGTCGCGGGCTTCTTCTCCTTGCTCTGTATCTTGCACGAAGTGTTTCATTCAAACTTTCTGACGTATATCAGATTCATGTCCTTCACCATTATACGAAAACCATCATTGCCATACTCGCCTTCCGCCTTAGCACCGCGCCTTAGCACCGCAGCAGTGACACCCCTGCTGGTTTGAAATCTGACCTATCCGGATTATAACCTACTACGTAGACCGACCCAACAACCTATGGCTGGTTTGATTGGTTTAAGAAACCGCGAATAAACCTATCTCTTGCCTGTTTGATTTGATTAATCGGCAGTGAGTAAGCTGGTCTCCCTGATGCAACTTTTAAGAAGTTTCGGTTCGGCTACTTGCATGGACTTACATTACATTGAGCCATACGTGGAAGAAGATCGTGCGGCCGGAATTTGTGGTTAACATTTACTGGGAACAATTTAAAAAAACTGTATAAACATAGAAAATTTAGGAGGTACGAATCTAGGGACTGGTGGATAAAATGATCAGTGGAGGTTATAAACTGATGGGCTGGATTTCTTTAGGTTACATAAGGCCTACAGGTTTCATTAGGCCTACAGTCAAACTGAGGTGCATGGCATACCTCAGCATACCTAGCTGATGTGTTGTTTGCCTATAGGAAATTGCATTGTCCCATGACCTGCCACTGCCTGGGTCATTAACCTGACACCCACACACTCAATTTCCCTCTATGCCTGACACCTTGGTCCCCATTTTTACAGTTATAGGCTAGACAAAAAGTTTGCCCGATTACAGGTGAGTACGCGCAGCATTCCAAAGTCCAAATGGGGCAGGCCATTAGCCTAACGACGGAAACTGATGAACCTTGAAATTAGCATTTTACGTTAACGGAGCTCTACTCGTGGGGAATAGTTTTCACGTTGGTACTGTTCGTTACAACATCCTTCAATAAGTTTACCACACTTGCTGAGTCAGTGGTTCGGTCGCGAACTAGCCATCGATTTCAGCAACGACTCAGCTTCATAGTATCACATTCGCTCGCTTGCTTGCTTGCTTTCGTCTCCATTTTCACCCGAAAATAAAGACAGTATATGCATACAGTTCAAAATGTCTTGCTACGACTGCACGTCCAGTCCTTCCAGTTCAAGCTGTACACTTCTGTAATACCAATGCACTCATTAATTGACTGCTTCTATTAAGCTTTTCTGATCGCAGGAAGAAGCTGTTAGATTTAAGGTAACAATTAATCTGCTAGGGCTTTAAGGGAGTACGCCGGTAAGCTCGGAGCAATGTGCCCTCTAGGTAGCGGATTGCACGCGCACCACTTTTTGACTACGACGATCTACACCATTTATTGTATCACGTTGCGCCTCTACTATCAATCTCTAACAGTGTGGCCCCTCGATTAGTCGTCTTTACCCGACAACTGGTTCTCGATTTCGATCATATTTCAGTTTGGATGTTTTTCCCATATGTCATGGATAATTTTACATATCCGACTCCATTAAGTTGCTTCACACACACCTCCAGTCTGTGGCGCTCCATGTAAATCTTGATCACGACAAGTCATGTACATTCCTCTTTCGTAGATCCTATCCTGACTTCTCTTCTTATCTCTCTTTCCGCTCCAAGCTCAAACATCACCCACCGTAGCCGTTATGCACGCTGTCTCTGCCTTTTGGATCTTGACCGCGAACCGAATCCCTTTGACTATCGTTTTTGTTTTGACTCAGCGCCTGTGAATAGGCTGGTCCCCGTGGCTTTCGTTGGGCTCTGTAGAAATCTCGAGATTACAATTACGATTACGATGTATCGCTATTTGTCATCGAAAATCGTAATCAGCCCTATCGACTTCATCCACTGCATAACCCCTATTTGACCTAAGAGGCCACACCACTGAGTTTCGCCCAAACTAGTTTCAGCGGGGGTGCCACAGCAGTTATTATAAAATTAAAAAACGGCAAGGCTTTGGTAAGGGAATTGGAAGAAGAGTTAGAAGAAGAAGGAAGCCTCTTAATGTAGTCTGATAGGCAGCCATTTGTATGAAATGTAAATGTGAATCCATACGTTTTTTCTATAGCGACCGTGTGGCCTCGACCCTGCGTGTTAGCGACATCAGCTTCTTAACCTCCGCAAATGAGGGCGGTTGGTCAGCGGTCTTCCTCACCGGTTGAACTTCCTACTGACGGCGTACGGTCAGTGACTCATTGTTGCTGAGTTGGGTGTGAGGGGCGCAAGAGGAGCCGAAATCGCGACACAACTTTCTGTTCAGGCGGAAAAAGGTTAGTAAAATAAAGTAAGTAGTGTAAAAGGGTCGAAGATGGTGTTAAAGTGGGAAAAAGACAAATGGGGAAAGAGTCGAGGAAACCTAGGGACCCTGGCCGAAAAAGGGCGAATGAATGAAAAAGATCACAGATTTTGATGACTTAATACCATGCGAACATTCGCTAGTGGTAGAGTTGTCTGGATAGAAGTCTGCCAATATAGTCACTAGAGGAGTCACTTAGTTTAGTTACTTAGTCTACTGTTTAATCACTAGAGGTGCTGCAGGACTGATTGGCGAGTCGCAAGGTGGCAACTTATCAGGTGCTTAGTCGAGTAGTCGCCAGATGCGCCTGAGAACGAGATTTTTAAATGAGTTCTACATAGAAAAATAAATCTTGTCCAAGTTTTATATATATAATTATATATGCATATATATATATATATATATATATATATATATATATATATATATATATATATATATATATATATATATATATATATATATATATATATATATTTGAAGCACCAGACAAAATCGAAATTGGTGATGTTATATCAGATGGGGCACACGATTCTAGTGGTTAAAGCGCTGGACTCAACCTAGAGGTCGAGGGTTAAATTCCCGCCAGGGCAGAAATATACGTCGACATTTCCACATGCGCCCCCTAGCGAACTCGGCTATAAAATGAATACGCTGGACGTACACTGTCGGTGGGAAGATCAGATGTGAAGGAGAGGACTGGCCACCCGCCCTTATAAGCTAAGAAAAATGAAGTCGCTAACGCTTCATACCCAAATGGACAGCTGATCAGTCGCGTGTTTTTATATTTTGCTAAAAATGAAGCTGCGCTACAAAAACCGATGGTGAAAGGACATCACGGTCGGGCTAGCATGGTCCGTGCGCGGGGACCTTAAATGGCGTGGCGCCCATTCAAACGGGCAGCGGTGGTGAAGGATCTCACCCGATCAATTCATTGAAAAAATGAGCAGGGTCCAGGCCGTGCTCTATGCAAAAACGTGTATACATCTACATTTTACATTGACTATAAAATTTCAAGCACGTGCTAGTATTAGTGTCTCCTGATGCAAAGACTACTTACACGTAGAAGTCTTCGTATTAGGGAGATTATATGCAGTTACTAGATATTAAAAAATGTAAGTGGACGAGATTAAATAAAGTGGACGGGAATCCAGGTTTAAAATTGTATAAAACAGTGGGGCACCGGTTTAGTTGCATGCATAAGTCTATCTCTTAGTCCAAAATGCGTATCGAAGCGTGTTTTTAAAATTCAGTTTAATGGTTAAAATTAATTCTTTGCAACAGGCTACACATTAAACGGTCAGGTGTTCGGGTTCATTAAAGTGTTAAACTGGCCACTCATCCAACTCTGCAATGAAGGCTGCCATGCACGATTAGCTTGTTGAAGGTATGATGACTACTGGACCGTGACAAAGGAATTACATTAAATGAATTCCTCAACCGTTTAATTTCTAATCGAATTAAACGAATCTCATACGTCAACACTGAAATAAGAGGGGGACCCTTATAATCTGGGAGAGTAACTCATGCAAACATCCATGCGGCCGCTTTAACGTAGGCCTAATATCAAATTATTACGAGTCGTGAATTCATTTGTTCTTTTGTGCTTTTGTGGTTTTTAGTGGTTTTTGTCTTGTTTTAGTGGTTTTTTCCTATATATTCAGGCGAGGTTGAGAAAGGATGTTCTCACGACAAAGCACATGCTGAGTAATAACAACCCTACCCATGACGCGTTTTCTCTCTATTCTCTCAGATATAAGACTAAGCCCTTGATGAAAGAAAGATTCTAATGCAGTTAAGGCAATCGAAGGTTTTGCCAACGCTTTTCTTCCATTGGTGAATGTAGGCTGAGTTCCGGTCGAGTCTTTTTGACTGGTTTACGGAAGCAATTACGGAAGCCCTCATAAATTGTCAGTCACCTATGAGCTCTAAATTTGTCCGTGACTTCAGTCGATCCCGTGCTACGCGTGTCTCTCTCCTTCTCTCTCTCTCTCTCTCTCTCTCTCTCTCTCTCTCTCTCTCTCTCTCTATGTCTGTCTCGATGTCTGTCTCGGTCTTCTGTCTCTCGGATGGATTGCGAGCATGCGATTTGTTTACCGAATGACAAGACCTGTCTGCTAAATTGCCGGTTACGAGTATCAATTGCGGGTGTTTTACCGGGTGGCGGATCTTTGATGAAATCCTCCGCTGCCTGATGGGTGGCCGGTCTTTGGGGGGGGGGGGCTAGTTTGCGGGGATGACGTCTGACACCTTTCCACTAAACACCTGGCCAAAGATCAGTAGATCCGTCTACACAAGGGTGCTACTAGGCGTCGAGTGAAGTGAAGATTCAAAGCGTCATCTTTCGGGGTTTTGACAAATTTGCGTTGCTGGTTTTCCTCTGCCTGTATGAATGAAAGGGATGTCCAAGAATGGGTTCACTTTCACCCCTTCCCCATCACCACTCAGACAGTGATTATGTTTGTCTAGACGCTCACTGATTCCACTCTTTTAAAACTCTACCCTCTCGGTAATGAGATTCCATAAGTAAGTGAGTAAGCTAGCTCTAAAAAACTGACCTAAAATTTAACCAGTCTATTTTAAACTTTTGTAGAACATTACCGGTTATAATCTAATCTCAGTGTAATTTTAATAATCATTTCTAATATAAGCTATCTGAAAGTAGTTCCTGCTGTAATTTAGTTTCAAATTCTATCCAGTGTGTTTAAAGCAATCTATTTTTAATAAAATCCATGCCAATCCTTTACCCTATCGTTCCAAGCACAGTCTGAGCAAAGAAAAGTCAGAAGCAAACTATGATATCATCCCAATTCACTTCAAATCAGTCTGATTTGACATCAGACTGATTTGAAGTGAATTGGGATGATATCATAGCTCTAATCATCTCAGATCTTAATCATACAGCACTTCAATTCTATAAATTTTATCACCGGCTGCCTATCATATATATCGAAATGGGAAAATCAAGAAAGTTGCAGTGCCAACAGGAAAGAGATTACGTCTACCTAAAAGATTACGTCTACTAGTTTCTGAAGGTAATTCAACTTTTAGGAAGCGAGAATGAGTGAGTAACTGAGTGAGTAAGTGAGTAAGTGAGTAAGTGAGTGAGTGAGTAAGTGAGTGAGTGAGTAAGTAAGTCAGTCAGTCAGTCAATAAATCTGTGAAACAATGAGTCAGTCAGCAAGTGAGCGAATGAATGAGTGAGTGGGGTAGATGAATGAGCTGACGAGGGTGTGAATGAAGTCAGTTGGTCAGTGGTAGGTTTAGGCGGCTGGCTGGCTGGTCACTCATTCAAGAAGGGAGAAGTGTGAAATTTGTTCCAAGGTGTTAGTTTTTTTCTTGGACTTAATAAATGTACAGACCATGTAAAGTTTGTCTGTGGCGTTACTTAAGTGGGTCCAAGTTCTGAAGCTATTTGCCCATTTACTGAGTTAATAAATCATGTGATTTGTTTGTTCTACCTTCCCCATTCTTTTTTATTACAGCCCTTGCCAAGTAGTTCAGGCGGTCCCAGTCTTGCCCCATAAACCGTGGGAGACCCATTCATGGCCTGGCTCCGGAAGAGACGACTGCAGTCAAAGTGTGAAAGGGAATAGGATGAGCTTTAACAAATTAATTTATTGCTTCTTCCTGATTTTAGGGCAGCTTTTCCCTGCTGTGCATCTCTCCGTCTGCCACTCTCCCTTCCTCTGTCTTTGTTATGTCTTTCTGTATTGTTCCTATCCAAGCATTGCTGCGCCCCCGTTGAACAAACTGCTCCTCCCATGCTATTTATTCTTCAGAGGAGTTCCTGGCATTAAGAACTCCTGAGGAGCGAGTGCTTTGATCTGTCCAGACCTACGCTGCCTTCTTCTGTACTCACTATTCTTATACAACTCCTTTGCAAGGCAGTCTCTGACAGACAGACGGACAGACAGATAGACAGACGCACGCACACACACGCAATCACAGACAAAGATATATTCCAAAGAACCCAGAATAGTTCACCCCAACTGCTTACCAAAAGGACCCTGTCCGACGTAACATTGAGTAACCTATTGTTATGTCTCCAGTACTCCCCCCCCCTTGGCTTCAGTTCTATATTGGGTTGCTTTCATTGTCTTCCTGCCTGATATGATGTGACTAAATTGTGGTCGAGATTGTCATCATGTCTCTGGATTTGGATCCACTTGAGAACTGGCTTCTTTTCAAGTCTCAACTGTGAATCACTGCTTTTGTTGCACTGCTTCTTTTAGTTCCTTTGGGCTGTGGGGAGGTTAAATAGGGGTAATGTGTGTCTGGGGCGAATAGTTGTGCTCGTTAGCTGAACAATTTCCCTTGCTATTCCATAGGTAACATTCCACTACAATGAGTTAATATAATTATGAGAAAGATGACTTGTAAAATTAATTTTGCTTAATATTTGTTTTCATAAGTTGCATGATGTTGCTTTCTAATGATAGTGTTGCATCAATTTCATGGAACTAAGCAGTGCTGCCAGAATAGAAATTTTGAAGTATATGTGTATATATTAGAGATTTGAATTCCCAATCTCTGGATTGACAGTCCATCGTGCTAACCAGCAGACTTACCCGTACTTGGAAAACCAGGAGTACCGGGTATTTGTATTTATGCTCAAGTTATCTGAGGATAGACATATATGGCGCCATCTAGCAGCGGTCTTTATCCGAGTCCTATGCTTGTTTGTTCTGTAATCTATCAGTTGTTACCTCATGTCTTTTTCCTTTTTTCCTTCCTTCCGCACTTCATTCATTCCATCTCGCCCTCACCTGTTTTCCTTCTTTCCTTCCTTCCTAAATTCCATAATTTGATAATTCATTCAGTCATTCATACTAATGAATTGCAATGTTTGGGTTGCAAGGAATATAGTGTACCACCAGTTGAAGTTCAACAAGACACGGCGCTATAGAAGTCGTTGGATAATTGTAACGCTGGGATTTTCTGTGTAACTCACACATCAAAGTTTAACAGTGAATTGCATTGGTCGAAAGAGATGGCAGAGGAGAGAAAGGGTCGATTTTTCTCACCAAATTTCAGTCTCCCACAAGAGGGGGAGGATGACACAGTTGCCTCTTCAACTTAAATACACAACTGTCGAACTCTTTTGCGGGATCTTAAGCTGCATGAAGTGGGCAAATAATCCTTACCACGAGACGTTACATCCGAAAACTGTTGAGGCCTGTTAAGGACTTGACCTCATTTGGGGATAGAAACATTTGACCTTCATGTATGGCTGGCTATCTGTGACATTTAGTAGGGCCACAGCTGCCACACAGCCGATCCTGTTTCAAAGACCAGATGGCGACCAAATGTCTTTGGAGTCAGGCGACATCCTTGTCCTCCGTTTGCCCTATTTAAACAGGCGTAATGCCCTGCAAGCTACCGTCTTTCCTCCGTTTCTCGAGTGTTGTGTCCACATGGCCCAGCCGTCAATATCTTTTGTTGTTCTCAATGGATCAATTGGATCTTTTATAGATCTACCAGAACTGCTTGGCTTATGAGACACAGTGCTTGGTCTTTTGGCTGAGTGCCAACGTGTAAATGCAGTGTTCAGGTTTGAGCTTTCATGAGAATGGCTCTGCGTAGGGAACTTGAGCAAATCATTACGAACCACTTAAAACCCATGTTGTGTTATGTTGTGTTGTTATGACACAATATGATGTGTCCACAGTATGTTATGTCCACGTGTTGTGTCCCAATGTTGTTTTGCGTTGTGTTGCTTTGTGTTAAGTTACGTTAGTGTGTGCAATGGCATAGCTAGGTATTTTGGTGCCCTTGAAGAGTGATGGCAATCGACCCCCACACACAAACATTTTGAATTTTAACCAAAAAAATGTAATTTAGAGAAACATTGTATGTTCAACAATAATCAGTAACATAATATTATGACACCCGAAACTGAAAGCAACATTTTTCTTGGAACGCTTGCTTATATTTTGCTGCTGCTACCCCAGCAGCTTAATAAAAGTGGGCAGCAAATGCGTCAGGCAGGTGAAGATACGCATAGAGAAAACATATGCTGCGTTTTGGAGACTTGAAAAGATATGAAATTAAGAACAACAGGTGACGTTTTCGGACTAAGATTCGGCTGTAAGAAGCTAAAGTATATAAAGCATCCTACCATATGGATCTGAAACCTGGCCAGTGACTGTGGAGCAAGAAAGAACTGGACAGAGACCATCAGGGACGATCTGAGATGTTTGGAGATGTCGTGGGACGGGACGAAGCAGGAATGGACAGAGGTGAATGGAGTAGCTGTGTTGCCAGATGTGCAGACCTACCCAGGAAAGACTCAGTATACATATATCTTCTTCCTCTTCCTATAGCTCATCCCTATATAGACGAGTGCCTCCGCTGACTGACTGGGAATTCCATCATCCGCGGTGAATCAGTCAAGCAGATCACTTGTCCACCTCACTGGGCACCATCATTACATTCTGACACTCCTTCCCTGATGCCAAATGAGCCTCCTTAACGTCATCCCTCCTGAGATAATGACCATAGTTGGCCCCTCCTACACCGCAGATAAGATTTTGAGCCGATAAGAAAGCTGCCACTGTAGTCTGCACAAATGAAGCCAGCAACAGGTTCAACGACTTATGAGAACCAACGGCCTTTTGTTGGTTTGTTTATCTATTTATTTGTTTACGATTGTGTTTGCCAACGAAGCAACGGGACTTTCGGCTAATGTGTTGTTCTTTCACGCACAGCTGAGGCCGGGAAAAGCGGTCTGGAGAAGCTGCTTAATTGTTATTTGTAGGCCAGGATTCATTTGCTCATCAAATCCCTGATTTCCATTTAATTAAGCCAATTCCCGGAATGACGGACTGTAAATACTTTCGGCCAATTGAGCTGGGCTGAACTTGGGCTTGAAAATTTAACAGATACACAAACATCCGGTTTAGGAGTGGGTTTAGGGCGGGCCAGTTTCAATAATTCGTTATTTAAAAGAAAGACCTTTTGCGGGGAATGGTTTGCTTCTGATTAAATTATGTTAACGTGGCCATTTGAAAGGAAAGTGCCTGAGTTGCCTGGTTTAAATAGTCTTCAAATAAAGAGTAGTATCATTAAACTGTTGCTACCCCAGTAGCACCGTCAGAAGAAGGACATATAAAGCCTATATGACAAGACTTCCATATGGGCTTCATGTGGTCTCATATGGTAGGGATATGGGAATATTGTAATGTGGGTTATCATATGTCCTACATATAACGTTAGTTTTGGATTAGTTTTATACACATAGGATCGTATCGATACAGGATTTTCAGTTAAGGTCGCTTTCTTTGTGTTCACCATGTATTTACATTTGTTGTAAGTTTGCAGGGCGTTTATGCCCTTTAAAGGGTTAATCCAAGATGTTCATTTAAATTAGTTCTCCAGCAACATCTGCGTTCATGAAACTCCTTCATTTGGATGGGGTGTGGCATTTTCTTCGAGTCCTTGTTTAAATGGGTAGCAATCCGCACGTATCCTTTATCAAATTTGCATTGAGGTTGGCAATATGCTCCATCTGTCTTGCAAGTCTGATAGCTGAATCGAGCCACAGGCTCAGCCATCCAGCATGCTGCCAGCCTCCGTATCCAGACCATTGGTTTCAGCAATTTCAAGTTCCCATGGCGACGAAGAAGCGTACATCCAGCACTCGCCGTTTATCTTATTCTTTTGCGGCTGGTTTCATGGTCGACTTGATCCAGAGCTGCCCAAGTCTTTGTGCCTCTGACTTGTGACGGAATCGCAGTCAGGTGCGACTCTGTCACGCCAAGGTGACACTGTCACTCGCCGCGGATGACGGTCTAACCCACTGCCATGAATTGTCGAACTGTGACAGGTGATGGGTGGGACGACAAATGAAGGATTGACTGATGGTCGCAGAGGATGAATAAAACTTAATCTATTGAGATTCATTCATGCAAGATTTCCCCAGACTGGGGAGGCACTGCACCCTTTTGGGATGTTGTGGCTGTCAGTCTCGCAGAATAGGTGGGTAAACAGATTCACCCTATGGAGGATGTGCATTATTTAAGAGACTGTAAACCTCGTGGTTGTCCTCTGACCTGTCAATGTCAGTGTCACCGATATAGGCAGCTTTAAGCTATCAGTCTTGGTTTGCTTCGTTTGAGGCAAACCCAGCTGGAATGTGAAATGTTAAGTGTAGACTGACAGTGAGGGTTATGCCAAGAAAATGTATCTGTTTATATTACTTAATTGGAGACAGGATGGATGGATGGATGGATGGATGGATGGATGGATGGATGGATGGATGGATGGATGGATGGATGGATGGATGGATGGATGGATGGATGGATGGGTAGATGGATGGATGGATGGATGGGTGGATGGGTGGATGGATGGGTGGATGGGTGGATGGATGGGTGGATGGATGGATGGATGGGTGGATGGGTGGATGGATGGATGGGTGGATGGGGTGGGTGGATGGGTGGGTGGGATTGGGTGGGTGGATGGATGGATGGATTTCGGAGGATCTACATAAGACAAACTGAATCCAGATCAGTATTACAAAAGCATAGATTACAAAATCAAAATGAATAGTTTATTTGGCTGTAAGTAAGCAAATAAAAGTTGTGTAGGGCTATGTTTTTCAGTATTGATATCTGTGGAGTTGCATGTAACAAATGCTGATGGAATTCATGAGAAATGCCACCGTGCATTCTCCGTTTGCTGGATTAATTAATCATTGGACAAATTAAGGAAGGCTAATTATACAATTCCTCCAATTTCCGCACAATTACGCTCCCAGTTTTCCCGGATTAGTCTCTGAGGAGGGAGAACCGATAGCGACAGGGCAAGGGGAGGAAGCAGCCTCTTGGGTTTGCATGTTTGTGCCCCATTTGGGGATGTCATGCCGTGACACTGGACCGTCGGCTGACCGGGGTTGACCCGGCCGGCGGACTAGAGAACTATGGGGTAATATTGATATCCATGACACGTCTTCAAGGGTCTAATTACCTCATATTGCTGCACCCTCTTTTGGCAGCCCTTGATTTATGGCACCGCCTGTTTTATCGCTGCAACCCTAGCGGAGGGCAAGGGGCTCTGGTTATTTATATTTATATATATGTATATATATGTATATATATATATATATATATATGAAGGGGTTGTCAAAATAGTACTTATATTTCGGTATCCACCTTTTCCCCTCTGAATAAAAAAATGACCCATTACGTATACCTGAACACAAGGCACCAATGGGCCTAATTTATTATTATTATTGCATTTGTTAAGCGCCACTGTCCAATTACTAAGAATCAATCGAAGGCGCCCAGCAATTGCGAGTGAAGGACTTGCTGAAGGCCCCTACCGTCTAAGAGGAGGCTCGAGGCCTATAGTGTGTACACATATTTGTAAATATAAAATCCCTTATAATTATTAACTATAGCATATGAATTATTGCATTTAATAATAGTATTTGAAATTTCTGGGCTATTATGAGTTAAAATATTTTTTTAAAATTCCCGATTGTCTGTTTAAAACAAACAAATTTGTTTTATGGGCATTTACAGTCAAAAGAATAATTCTTAAATATTCCTAACTGCTGAAACATTGAATATCTGGAAACAATTCATGAGTTCAGAGGTTAAACTTCTGAGTTATGTCATTTAAAACTTTGAGTTGTGCCGTTTAAATCCCAGAATTATGTCATTTAAACCCAGAATGATGCCATTCCCTTATTGCCTTCCTCCCTGCACATATGTCATTCATGCCAACCATCCACTTCGAAAAATTAGTCACTTGGAGAGGGTATATGGAATTTACCACAACTTCCATGCTTATTATTGACACTTTTACGTGTGGTCTAATAGAACTACAGCTCTTTCATAACTTAATAAGTTGTGCCGAAATCGGTTGTATTGAGAGGCCCTCAGAAGAAGTATCGAGATACAATGTATCTGTTCATTACGGTATTAGCAATGTGATCCTTAGGTATTCCTGTTGATTGGTTAGGTCCTACACAAGAGTGCACTAGATAGGATTCAACTTTATACATTGGTAAACCGAAACTGAGAGATAATCAGTATTCGTCAGTGGTGAATCTACGGTCTTTCTATCATTTGCTGTATACGCCATTTAAATGTTTAAGGGTTGTTGTTAAGCTTCAATTACAGTATTGGGGCCAAACCTCATTTATGTGCACGGGTGTCCTGTGAGCAACACGAGATGCCTATTCTCAGTTGTCTTGAAGGTTGCATCCATAGCTCGGATGCCAAGTGATCCATTGGAAAACTTGGTGAAGATGACACCCTTAGTGTATAAGGAGCTCAGTCACATCCACGGTGCATGGAAGGGTAACAGTCCTGAAGAGTCTATAGACTTAATGTCCATAGGCCTTCAAATAAACCCTAGGACCGAACCCATGCTTGCCTTTGGTCCTATTAATGGTATCTACAACAAAGAATGAAGAGCTCTGGTGACTAGTGGTTGTATACAAAGGGTGGAGAGCCCAGGAAATAGTCTGTTGTTGGTGAGATGAATCGATTATCAAAGCTGTGCACAAAATATGAGACTTTCCAAGGCTTCCTTTACAAACGAAATTGCAGTTAATTGTTAAGTAATGGTATAAGGACTACACCTACCGGTATACACTGTTCACTCATGAAACTCCGCTGTCTACTTACATCTGCCTGCCTGCCTGCCTGCCCGTCTGTCTGTCTGCCTGCCTGCCTGCCCGTCTGTCTGTCTGTCTGTATGTCTGTCTGCATATATTCACACATGCCTATGTACACACAAATAGAGAAAAATAAAATAGAGCTGCTATACCAAAAGTTGTTTGCAAGCCGCATTTTAATTGATACTGATTCATACAGAATTCAGAAGGTTATGATGAATAATATATTTGAATCAAGAGCAGTATTTTGCAAAATTCTTGACTCAAGGTCCTTTAACAGAACCCTGATTCCAATATGAAACCCTTGACCAACTTCCTTGAACCTTTCTTCCTACATCTTGCTATTTTGCCATTTCATGTTTTAATATACCCTGGCCGGTACGAGAGGGGCAATTAAGAAGAAACCCACGTTGGTGTAGGATGAATTAGGTATGGTAATAACGGCGTATAATGGCCAATTATATGGCTGGGCGTATTTGATATCCAACCTTGATAAGGTATAGGACATGGAGGACCGCGTCCGTTGGTTTATGTGGTTCATCTTCCTGGCAGCCTTTCCAGGGAGTGTTTGAGCTGTCGGCATTTCATTTATGCCGCAGTAGGACTTCATATCAACGATGATACCCCTGCCTTGTCATAACCCTCAGAAACATGCAGGGTGCAAATTTTCTTTGAAACCCCATCCCTGGCCAGCCCATCTGGTTGACCTGTCACCCGGAGTCGAGATTCTGATAAAAATTCTACGTTTCCAGCTGGGTGTGGTGCATTTCATGTACCGTCCGGTGCTCTTCCCTCCTGGGGTTTTGCCAGCGGACATCAGTGACCTTTCCTGTTTGCCTTGGGAGAGAGTTATGACACCCCGCGGAGCGCGTTTGCCCTTTCAAATACGCTAAACAGATTTTGCCACCCCCTGAATGAATGAGATATCTTAGTTCAATATGCTTATCAGGGTGGACCAACAATGGAGAAACTGAGGAACAGTAGCTGGCGGACGCCAAGAAGTGATTAGCGTCCAGTGGGAGGAAGACTTCCAGTGAGGGTTTTGATTGGGGAACCCCATTACCCTGGTCGATTGACAGTTTGGGTTTTATGCCCATAATAAAGTCCAGCGACGCCAAGTCCTGCTGCTGCTGCTGCTTTAGATGAAGAAGCGCCCGCCTGTCTGTCGGTGCTGTCTTTAAATGCCACGCTGCCTGGCACCGGCGTGTCATCCGTGATCCCTAAAGACGCCCGGAACTAGTGTTAGGGGCCACTTTGGGGTCAGCCGAAACAGATACGGTGGCCGCTCTCTGTACGTCACATACTCTGTCAATGGTCAGACTGTCACCTGAAGGTTGACAACTGTGGTCTTGACGTTTCCGCTGCCCTACAAACTATGCAGCCGTATGAAGTATATACTTCCATGTATGTCTTTGCTACTATGTCTGCATCTTTGCGTCTGCCTGCATCAGTCTCCGTGCCTCTGCTATATGTCACTCTGCCGACAATAAACAAGTCGCGTGTAAGTAAAACCAATAGGCGTGCCATAATCGGGAGAACCTGCGCGGCATCTTCAGTTCTTAGTGCCTTAATCCTGCATGCATGTAGCAGCGTATGTACTGGAGTTCTTATAAAACGCATTTTTAGAACCTCTCAGAGGCCCGCTAAAATGGCTCTCTTGCAGATTTATAAAAGGACTTGACTCTTAAAGTCAGGCCTTACGCTTAAGAAGCCACTGGGGCTGATAGGATTTTACAGAATATATGGCCTGTACAGTGCAGTTGAATTTAAAATTTAATCAGGCAGCCCTTTCTGCTTTCGCAAATGTTCCCTTAAGCGTTACTGTGGGGGTTGTTTTATGTAACCACAGCCGACGACCACAAGCTGAATACGAGCAGAGCTATATAAAATATCTTCGCTTTGCATTTAAAGAATTGCCTCACAATTACCATTGCTTCAACTTAAATGCTTTCATTCTATGCTCTGTGTATATTAGCTATATAAATATGTCTGCTGTAATTGTGTGGCTAGCCCTAATGAATGCCAGCCTTCCAACCTCAGGCCAGGGTATTGTAATATAAACGCCGGAAGGAAAAGTGTGTAATCAAGTGATAGTATAAGTAGTTAAGATTCTGCCTATATTATCTGATAGAACAGTGGAATTAGAAGTTGTCACGTGTACACGAATGTAACGTGGCCAACGACAACGAGCCCCTAATAGACAGTCACTAATGGTATCAATGGAGATGCTCCGGACAAGCAGCTGGCATTGACACTCACAATAAATAAGTAACACACTTGTAATAAATGCTTATTATGTAAAATCGGGGTTCCATTTTCCATTGTAAGTGGATTTTACGAACTCCTAATTTGTGGTTTGTACGGAATAATAAAAGAGTTAAGTCCTGTTTCCATGTAGTTGTGTTTATAACTGCATCAGTGGCTGCCATTTTGGGTCATTGTTTTGGCTTATTAATTTCTCTCAACAATGACGCAAGCAGGTGATGACCGGGCGATTACTCCACCATACCTGTTTGATCCCATGGGAACGCAGGCACATGGTTTCTTCTAGTTTTTTTGACTTTATAGAGTCTGTCTTCCCGGTTCACCTTATGCTCCAGTTCTCAGGTGAGGTGATGATATACAGGTGAGACGAGTCACAGGTGAATAGGTTCTTGATGGCACCGTTTTCACCTGCCGCACTCGTCTCTCCCAACAGGTGCGCGTGGTGCGTTGCGACCTCATCGTGACACACTCCGTCAACAGACAAGACCCATTATAAGTGTTTGCACAGCTTCTGGTTTGTTGTCCCTTCATATCATCCGCGTTTATCGTTTTCCATAAGAAGTGATTGGCCCTTTTGTATTTCAAACTTTAACATCTTGCCTTTCGTCGGTGGCGATCTTATCAGCTCATTTGGTGGACCCTTGAGTCCCACAGGAAGACCGGTGCCGATCGGTAGGGGATGATATTTTGAAGAGCCTGCTTTTTGCCCACTTCAATGACTTCATATGTACGGACTGAAAGTATCTTTCTGAGTGATCATTCCAATCTAGTGAAACTGTGCACTTCTGAACTTTGTAAACAAAACTTTTTAAAACTGCAGTGCACAGGCCTATATAAGCAAAACAGGTGGGCCTATGGAAGCGAAACTACTTAAGTGCTGCTATGAATATCGAAAGTGGAGGCATTATCAGATTGCCTTAAATTGCCTTGCATTACCATACCTAATTTCTCACCTTTACAATACTTGTGCCAATTTAATGAGTAACTTTGTAGCTAAGATCAAGTGAACATAGTTTAAATGACAGCTTAAGAGGGCAATTTCATTTATCTGCAAACTTTTTGGGGATAATGAATCATCTTGCATTACCATACCGCTTGGCAGTGCCACTGAGCAGAAACCTTATTTATTTTGCGCACTAAGTGATCGGACGTGTATGCGTAATTGAGTGTCTGGCGGTCCAGCGGCATCCAATGATGATAATATAATGACAATATTATGATCATATTTTCGCCATATTATGACCATATACTGGTGACATGGCAGTATTTATGGCGATATTATGACGATGTTATGACGAGGATTGATGCCCATATAATGCTCATATTGTCAACTTTTATGGATATATAGTGGAGATAACATAACATAACATAAATGAAGATTGTTTAAAGCACAACTTCAAGAAAAAACTCACGAGTAGCGCTCCCGACCAGTCAGAAAAGACCCGCCGTCAAACTGGACAGATTTCGTGATCTTGCGGAAGAAAGAAAGTGACAGGCCGATTAGCTGATTTCTAGTCTTGTAAGGAAGGTTGTTCCAGGATGCTGGACAACGACAGCAAAGCTTCTATGCTGGAGAGAAGAGGTCCGCATCCGAGGGACGACTATGGCTCCTTGAGCGGCCGAATGGAGGGAGCTACAACCAGGAATAGACGAGGCAGAGCTACAAAAAGACCTCCGATAGGATGGGGCTTTTCCCACCAAACAGTCTCGCGTAGGATTGACGATATTATGGCAGTTATTAATATTGCGATAGAATAATGATGTTATGGCAAGGATATGGCGACGATGTGACAACTATATGACGACAAATATCAACAAAGACGAAGATATGATGGCCATATTATGTCTGCGTAAGGCAAGAAGTCTATTGTTGCAAGTATGACAATTGCCCGGCCCTTTTATCTGAATCCAGGTCGACGCAGCGGAGGAGAGCGTCGCCGGCCTCAGTTCCCTGTTTAAGCATCCCGCGCTACTTTCGCCATCGAAATGATTGGCATGCTGGCTGACCAATCAGAGATGCTGGAGGGCGGAGCTAAGTCATCGTCGACAGATGGTCAGTCGGGTGGAACAGCTTGCCAGATAATGTGTCCAGATAGGGTCAAACTGGACAGCTTGCAACATCAGTTGGTGGTTAGGGATTCGATGTATAGGTATGCTGGACAAATATTTGGCCACATATAGAGACTCTAGCATTCTATGCTGTGTTCGTGGGAATGGTGTCAAATTTTCTGTTGTGTAAGGCAAACTGGTGTATAGGGAATATTTTCTTGCAGTTATTCTTAGTTTGTTTGTTATATTTCTAAATGAGACAGCATAACACTGTCATAAACGATGATTTCTGTTGATTTTCAGTCACAACACATGTGATCGAAGGCAGCAAGTGAGGAACGAATCAAAGAACCAGTTTGATCTCTGTATCTCCTATTTCAAAAATTGAAGTTGTCGATTTGAAAAAGCTGTTGGTCGAAGTCGCTAGTAGACTTTCCTTACTTGGGACCTGGCATTGATTCGACTCAAAAGTTGGAATTATTTCTGTGAAACCTTGAGGAGAATGGAGCCAAAGAAATCAGAGTGCTCACTGTTGGCCAGAGGTAGGTCATTTCTGTTACAAGTTGTCACATTCAGTATTTATTACCATACACAAAGCTATAGTTATTTAGATGAAGTGATATTGCCTATTACTGTGGTGTTCGTTTACTACTTGTACCAGTTGTGGTGTAAAATTTTTGTTTGCCAAATTGTGAGAGGTGACAACTTGTGTATGGCAATGTGCACTTGACAGTTTAAAGTTTCACTTGGCTCACTGGCCAGCATTTAACTCTTGTACAAAATGGGAAAAGCAGTTGAGCAGAAGCCTTGAATGCTTGAACTTCTGGACAGATTTATGCATGACTGTCTGTCTGTCTGTCTCGCTGTCTTGCTGTTTGTCTATCTGTCTGTCTCGCTGTCTGTCTCTCTGTCTGTCTCGCTGTCTGTCTCTCTGTCTCCCTGTCTCTCTCGCTGTTTTTCTCTTTTTCTCTCTGTGTGCGTGTGTGTGAGAAAGCGATGTAGAGTCAGTTGTTAGACAGATGGCTTTACTGTATTATTCAATGATAATCACCGAGGAAGGCATTACAAAGGTGCTAGGCTTAAGGATTTGTTGGATTGCAAGGCTTAGAGCCATTGTTTCCTAAGCAATTCACCTTGACTATAGAGGTGCAAAGGCTCGTGCCCTAATCTTCTGAAATAAATACGGGTGCAGAGTGAACTGGCGCTACACCGTCAGCCACTCAATTAGCATTCACAAACATCAACAATTAAGTCCGCCGTGATCGTGTTAAATAACCATAGCTGCACAGTATTGCTCTGCATACGGACTGAATGAGCCGACCCCTGCTGGGGTACTTTTGGTAATAGGCTGCCAGGAATAGACCCTGTGCAGGTTAGGAGTCACCCCCTTGTAACCTGAACCCCACTGAACTGCTTGCGGCTAGTGTCCTCATTGTTAACCAAATATCTCAGGTAGGGTGTTGGCTGAAGTGAGAGGGACTTTCCAGGGACTTTCCAGAGAATGAATACATTTTACATAGCTCCAGATGATATATAATTGATACCTAAGGTTGGGTTTCATGATTTATTGAATAACAGTTGCATTAATAAGTAACAAATAATGCCTATTGTATAAAAGATTTGCATGTTGCTTGTTGTATTTATGATTGGGGCATTTGCTGATCTCTTTGCTGTGCTCATATTTCTTGATTCATAATTGCCAGAATTATTTAGCAACTGTAAGGCAAGAACACACTTAATTTAAATGAGCAAAATTAATTGTCTTACCTTATGGTAATGCAGTTGACTGATTTGTAGCAGTCTAGAGTTACACATTCCAACTTATTTTCATTATAGTGGCGTATTTGATCAGATTTGAACCACAGAAACCCAGGTTACATGCTGCAATATGACCACTTAGAGAGCCATATGCTGGGGAGAGGACTGGTCAAAATCTTAAAATGATTTAATGATGATCATTATGACTTTGTGATTTGGTCCACTGGGCATGCAGAAACTGGGGATACAAGGCCGGCTCAACCACAGTGTAAATAAACTCTCTGATGCCTAATTGACTGGGCAGATCCCAGTTTGGGGAAAGATCAACTCCCCAAACCCTCATTTACCCAGCAGCCTAGAGGCACTTGTCTGTGTTCCTCCCATCTGCCCTACTCTGTCCAGATCCCTCAGCCCTTTGGCCGGTGTGTTCTCTGGCTTCCAAGGAAACTTTTTTCTTTGGCTTCTGATTAATTCTCAATGCCTGACAAATAATTTCCATATGTAAACATAATAGTCTGTGCATGATCTGCCCCGTCTTTCTATCTGCGCTTATAACTCTGTTTGTTTGCATGCGTCTGCCTGTGTGTGTTTGTGAGTGAGTATGTATGTCCTTGTATCCTTTTATCAGTCTGTTCGTCTGTCTTCCATGGACTTCATCATGAGGACCTGGAAGGCTAAGGAAACGTTTGATATTGGTGAGTGGAAAACGAGATTAGTTGTAGAGCAGACAGTCCTCCGGGGATTGATCTTCCTGCTTTGTATGTGCAAGTTAATGAGGCCTCAAACAGGGAGGGTTTGTTTTGAAGTTGATAGTGGAGAGGCTTAGGTCATATAGCTTTCCCATAGGGAGCCTCATAATCATTATGATTATTGGTTTAATGTAGTTCCACAGCTTGGTCCAGAACTATGAGCATCCAGAATTTCAGTTGAATACTTGCAGTTTAGCCTAATTTAAATCCTTAATATGACAAGTTTATGTTTTATACAAGGAGCAGCTAAAGTGCATTTATATATGAATACCTGTATAATTTAATTGGTATTATTTATATTGATAAATATAATAATGTTACTGGAGAGATTATTATTTATCTGTAGTTATGAATATAATAGGCTGCGTGTATGGGTGGTGGTGTAGTGCTATAGATACGATGCAGGTAAATTATAGTGAAGCTCAGTAATATTTCTAGCTAAGTTAAATGTAAATGTAATGTAATGTTTTTCTACAGCGACCGTATGGCGACTCAGCTCATTTTTCATTGAATTTATCGGGTGAAAATTCTTCACCACTGCTGCCCGTTTAAATGAGTGCCACACCATTTAAGGTCCCTGTGTACAAACCATGCTAGCCCGAGATTCAAATCTCTGAAATAAGCCACTATCCGTATGCATACCGGCATCCTCACTCACAGAGTGGCCTTGATTTAGGGGCCTAAGCATCAGCTGTTAGTGCTTGGATGGGTGCCCACTGACCACCCATGCAAATAGGCCACCTTGCTTAGTCACCCTGTCATCAAATGCAAGGTGGCCTGTTGTTGGATTAGTGTTTGTCCATTGGTTTTTAAAACCCTTAGACAATTCGTTGGATTAGTTTCTGTAGAGGCACGTAAACAAATATGCATGTACCTTTACATGTTACCTTTCACTGTGTATATGTACACCCTTTAGCTATTTCCTAGACTTATCCAGCTAATTGGACAGATCGGAATTTATTGGAGTAATGAAAATTGATAGCTTGATCTTGCAGTATAGTGGCCCTGTTTTAGATATAGTGACCTGGGGGAAGTTAGATAACCAATGCTTTGAAGACTAATTGATTTTCAGAAGGCCCCTGAAATCATTAGCCATTATTTCTGTTAAGATTTCACTAATGAATAGTTTAAAAGCATACTGATAAAGGAAACTTGACTTTTGGAATGCCTTCACTAATGAAAAAATTAAAACTTGATTTCACCTGTAAGATCCATATGAAGTTTGATGTTGTCCTTGTAAGTCAGTGCCTTTGAGAGATTGTTAATAGATGCTACATGAATAACCTGATATATCTCTACATAGTGCATTTCAGAAGATCTTATGTCATCGAAGTGATTCGTTCTAGAAGTGTCTGTGTGGAGGAACTTTCAATTGAATTTGCCAGTGAATAGAAAATTAAAGATTTCTGAAGTCAATAGGTAATAGTTTCAGGTTAGGTACCGGCGCTCCCTTACAATTAACTGTCCCTATTAGATCATAATTACAGGGTTAGGAGTTTGGAAGTAGGAGGAAGGATCTCTATGGCTTTCATGGTGGAATGGTATTTGACTTAAACATTCCTCATTAAGATTTATTTTCCGCATGCAGGGCTCTGATGTTCTTCCACGCAGTGCCTACCTTTTAGCACCTACATCCCTGATTTATAACCCTCTGGGAACTTGATGGGCCGGGAAAAGGATACTGTCCTTTGAAACCGGGTCCATTTCCAAAGGCCATTGCTCACCTTACTTTAAATGCATGAAATGCTGTTTGCCTTTCTGTCTGCCAAATAAAAGATGCTTGCCTTCAACACCACAACAAGGGTTATAAACTTCACCGGGAGATGCGGGCGTTCCATGCCTGCTAATTGCTTTTCACCATGCCTTGATTTCAAATTTCTTGTTAGGTCAGGCCTTGAAATTGACCAACCGTGTCTCCCACAAAGGCTAATGTCACCAATTTCTATGTCTTATGACTTTAGACTACGTTGGGCTATAAACGATCATAAGTGAATCTAGTATATGGGTCGTATAACTCCGCTGACGCTACAGAAGTAATTCATTAAATTGGCATTATGTCTGGTCCAGTTTTTGGTACAGTCAAGCGAATTGCTTGGGTGTTGTACTGAAGTAGTTTGTGATGGAAAGTGAAGATTGATGCCATAGCACAAGTTATCAGGCGTGAGTTTTTGGCAAAGCTCGTCAGTTTGTACATTCATTGAGTTGCTGTTACTGGCGTATCCATTAGTGTACAGAGGGAAGAATTAGGGCAAGACCGTATTTTGTTGATGACCTTACTTCAGTTTTCCATATTTTTTACTTTACCAAGTTTAGTACTCGCCCTAGCCAGTTTGGTGGCAACTCAATGGAGTGGCACAAAACATCTAGAGAAGTCATGACTGGATTGGCCTCTAGATCTGCCCTTGGTTACTGTTATGGTGATGATGGTTTGTCTAGTTGGTATTTTATCAGTAACGACGTGCATGTGTGTATCGGTACTTTTATACAGCACCTTTTAAATCTTCACAAAACTTTGAGTTTTGAAGTTGATGATGACAGGTAATAAATAATCTGTGCTGACCACAGCTTTCGTAGATGACTTGGTGTGAGAAAGAGGTTAAGCCTGGGGCAGATGTTAGCTGGTAAGATAGCAGATTCTGGGATGGGTTTCTTAGATTAAGGATAAATGCTTAAGAAAAATACCTGCTAAGGAGATTACCATTGAGGAGGTTCCTTACTGTTCCAGCACAAATAAACATCCATGCCCTAAAGGACTTTGGAATCACTGAACCATGAACTGTTTACTGAAGCAGATATCTGGATTTTGGAAGTTCTTATACATGCTTCAGACAGCAGTAGTGTAATCCAGCAAAGATCTACATTTTCCCTCCGAGAGGGAAAAATAATTATGATTGCATAGCCGGAAAGGAAGAAGGTAGTAGGGAGAAAGTTTGTCTGCTGGAGACTTGTGAATTCGTTTGGAGAAAATTAATTTCATATTAGGCCAGGTTTGGTTTGGGCTTTGGGTTTTAATTGGATCCAAATGGTGGCTTGTTTGTAAGAGTCACTGCCTCTGACCTGTATGGGCTGTCTTGTGGGTTAATAGCCCGTGAAAAGTACCTGGCCCCAAAGGCTGAACATACTAACTACAGGACCACATGTTTGTTCGGGTTCATCTTCAGGCTGGCTGTGGAGTGTTATATCCATAACTTACTGCAGCATGGCAGATGTGGCAGAGAATTACTTGGTTTATTTATAAACTTCAGATTTTTAAGACAGAGTGCTTAGAGTTGGTATTTCTTATTGAAATGCAGTTTTTGTTAGGTACATGAAGATGCGATATGAAATGTCCAGATAACTAATTATCTAAATGTGAAACTGTTTAGCATTACATTACTTTCTAATACAACAAGATTCAGAGAATTCTTGTGATGATTAAATGTTGAGGGAGTGGTTGCTATGGTTTTGTTTTTATGCTGCATATAATTGCATGACATTTACTGTATTTATTTGCCATTTTAGGTCAGCTCAGATTGCGAATTAGAATTTGTCAGGAGATCCTTATTGTTTTTGGTGAGTGTTCCAAGGAATTAGTTGATTACAACACATCTGAGTTCAAAGTTCAAACCTGGTCAATCATAAAACCCTCCAATGGCTAGTCAGAGGATTTCATTTTGGATATCTTGTTTATTGGATTGCTGACTCCACACATATTGAAAAGGCTAGTCTGTGTGTTGTTATCTAATGTCAGAGTTCATATAGCATCCTTTGTGGTATCTAATCAGATGCTGAAAAGTTCTGACAAATAGTCAGATTGGAGAGGATGAGGTACTAACTTTGGTTGAATTGAAAGAGTTTTCTTAAACCTAGTTTTTAGCAAGATGTAGTATTTTTATATTATATTAGATATGTTGACTGTACTACTTTAAGATATCGTGGATTGGTTGAAGTGTCTACTACCATGCAGACATGACATTTGCATAGATGTTGTATGGCTTGACATATTTTTTATCAGTGCTGATTATTATATATTTCATTGTTTTTTCAGTTTATGAAGCAAGTAACTTGAAGCACCCAAAGTTGAATGTGGATCCTTGCAGTATTTTTATCAAAGTAAGATTTGTCAGTTAACTCACTGTTAAAAATTAATATCTTATGAAGTGAGAACATTGTCTTAATTGTTTGTTGGCTATTTAAGGGATTCAATCTCACTGAGAAATACCTTGATTTCTTTTCTGGACGCATCTAATGTTGGGCATCATTATCCCATTGATCAGCCCTCCTGGGATTTTGTGTATATCTGACATTGCATCATACCGTGTATTGTTTATCGATTTCAAGGCTATTAGGTGCAGTCTAAAAGCATCTTCAGGATATCTGCAATTGACGCTTCTGAATTTAAGTTCTCATTTTAGTGCCCATCGTGGTCCATTGAAGCGTTGGTAGCTTTCACCTGAGGCATTAATGCATAGCAAATATCTTTGCTGGCTTTCCAGGCAGAGTTTTGGCAATATTATGACAGCTCTGGTTGCCATTGTTTGACGGAATAATGAGGTACCGTGTCACCCTGCTGAGTTAACCCTTACATGATTATTGTACTGGAAGAAGGGGCACCATGTTGGGAGGTTTTCAGAACCTTGTGCTCCACCCTGGGGATTTTTGGTTGGCTTGCTATTTGGGTGAAATGGTGCTCTAGGCCCTGGGGAACGAAGGTACCGGTATTTTCGTGTTGGATGCTTGTGCATGTACTCCATGGGTGTGGCATAATATGCTGTCGATGATTCCTAGTCCCTGACCGCCCTGTGTGTGGCATATCATTATGCCATTGTTGGCAAACCTTGGGGCTTCTTCAAGCACCCCTTGCATAACCCTTGGGTGACCTCAAAACAAAATCTGCACCAACTGTCCTGCAGCAGATTGTGGGGTGGTACACCTAACGAAATCCGCTAATGTCATAATTATGTCTTTCTGGTCACTTATGATGCTTGCCTCAGGCTGCAGTCAAAAGTCAGAACCTTGGACACTAAATGAGCTTTTTTCTAGACATCTTTGTCCCAACGAAGAGTTCAGTTTGAGAAATATCTCCAATACAAATGATTCTATCATTCTAAGCTGAACTAATTGACTCTTTCCAACGGTGCTTCAAATCATAAATGTACTAGCTAGTAAGTTGACTGCCACAGAATGCTGGTGTACAAATTCCAAATGAGAAAGCTTAGAATGTTAAAGTATTGAATGAGTAAAAATAATGCACTGTAATTTATCTTTAATTCTTAAAGTTTTGACGTGAGTTAACAATAAACTTCTTCATATCACACCTGGTATTACCAACTATTGGCCTGTTAGTCCCATTGGTGACAAGAGGAGGCATTGGAAACACCCTTTTTCCTTGAAGGGTATAGAGATCTTTTATCAGAAGCCAGGCGTTGTGGAGACATGCCATCACCTAGAGGAGACAGTGACACGTCCCCTTTGTGTTCCCTTTCGTGGGGGGAACTTATTGTTGGAGGTCTTCAGAAATGTCTTCTTAGACATGTCTCTGGTCTTCTGGGAGCATTGAAACAGTTTTGGGAATCTGTTTTCCACTCATGTCAACATATGGCATGCCACAGTCCTTGGGAGTTTAAAATAATCAAAAGTTTAGGTTCTGAAAGGAAACCACAGTTGTAGTGATTTCCAAGTGACTGGATGATGATGTAAGGGGAACAGATGGTTCTTGAGACATAACCATCCAGCAGATGGAGACCAGTTCCATTGACTTGGCCAAAGTTTGATTTCTTGTCGTATTTACTCCTGCTGGATGGTACCCTACCTGTAACTCAATCGTGAGGTAGCCATAAATGGATGACCAAATGCAACTCAAACTCTGTTTTGATCTTGGCCAGTTTTGAGATGAATTCTGTATTGATGTGTCCAAAATACTGGCGTTTCATGGCCGTGAGAGTACTCACACTGGGTTGGGCATAAATGTTAGAAAAATGTTTAATTTTGCTGATTGGTTCTTGCAAGAACCAACGCATATCTGAGTGTTCCAAATGAACAAATGATTTTTAGTAATATCTGAGACTGACGTAAATCACACTCTACATTGCTTATTTCGGTTCACACCCTGAATACATTCTCAAAGGGATTGAATGGCTTCATTTATCAAATAATTAATACATTTTTTGTAGATCTCAGTCATTCCAAAGGATGACAGTTCAATCATCAGTCAAACAAAAGAAGTTTTGGGCAACAACTCTCCAACTTTTAACGAGTCCCTTACATAGTAAGTATTTTAAGCAAACTTGGATCCCAGTCAAATGAAAATTTTCATTTGACCCAATAAATATATATTTATACAGTGAAATTTTATTTTATCTTGTTACTTATGTAGTCTTTAAGGCCAAGGGATGTGGAGGTCGCTCATTTCTGTAATGAAACTGATGCCTGGTGTATGAATTCAAATCTTTAAACCTGTAAGAATGTTACTATGTACATTTGCACCTTTATTTAGGGTTTCTTAAATTTACGAGCTGCAGTTGGATTTGAGGCTGTCGCACTTTCCAATATGTTCAATAACATGCTTATATGTTCCTTAAAGAAGTTAAGGATAGGTAAAATGGTGTTAAAGCATAGTTCCAAAAGTTTGAACGTGTAACATTGATATAGCAAGAAGGCATTTAGCAGGTCGTTTCTCATTTATGGAACAAAGACATTGTGTTATAAAAAAAATAAAGGAGCTGCCTGTTAATTTTACGAGTTTTTAGTTATGATGCGCATTTTGCGCAGCCTTTGAAATTTATAGAATCACAGTAATAGGATCAAATGCTCAAACTCTGTCAGACGTACTTTATTGCACTGCAGAGTTAGAGGTCAATATCAAAGTGTTGCAACATGTCTAAGGAAATATGGGCAGGATTTTGTTGGGAGGGCTAGCTATATACCGGGCTCATTGCTAAGCAGGTTGTGCCCCTTGGGCACGACAGATGTAAAGGGTTTTTCAGTGGAAATTGTCATTTCCTGTGGATTATTTGGTTTAGGACAAACCAGGCAAGTGATTGATGAACCTGTCCGAAAACCAGACTGTTGGTGACATGTTGCGGCAATAAAGAGGGTTTTCTGCCAATAAACAATGCACACTCAGATGCTCTGAACCTCAGAAATGCTTTGTGCTCTATGAGCAAATAAATCAAACTTATGAGCATTATGGGGAAGCTTTTGTCTTTTACAACTCAGTTTTTTCCAGCAGCAGTTATGTGCGTGACAGTAATAAATTCTATACCCTGCTGTGAAGTCATTTGAATAAAGAGGTCCATTCAATTCATCATGCATTCCAGGTTTGGTAATACTAACTGTGGCCTTTCAAAAACAACTCCTTAGTTGACGGATTTTGTAAATTGTGTAAGACACAAATATACATGACTTAAGAATCAGTTATTAGTGAGTAGTTCATTATAGAATTTTCTCTTTGTTTAATACTTGACAGGGCATGCTGGCAGTATTGAAATAAGTGTTTCTATTTGCAGCCAGATTTTGCCCGGTGACAGGAAAAAGAGGCTTTGGATCACTGCATGGTGTAAGGACAACTCAAAAGCGTGAGTGTGTATACTATATATTTATACCATCAGTGGCTTATATGTGTATATGCTTTTATGCTTGTGCCTTGATAATTAGATGTTCACACAAGAAGAAGTTAATGTTGACCTTTAACCTTCTGCTGCATTTCTCTTGATAATTATTTTTTCAGGTTTTCTGCTTCAAGTGGCTTTGGTGAACAGCATGGGGGTCGTACTGTGGGGCAAATTAATGCCTTTTGAGGCCAGTCCAATGGCTTTGCTTAATATTTCACACCCTGAGGAGCAGTCCAGTCTAATATTTCACAGGACCTTTCAGGGAGCAACCGGCGGGAGTGACAGAATTCATGTTTTGGCTTAGGAAGGACCTGTGCAATTATCACAGCGTGAAGAATTCAGCTCGGCTCTAAATGGGTGGACCGCACTACACAAGACTTTTCCCTGTAATAATAGATTTAAAGACATCTAATGAGGGCATTTACCTCTGTCAAATGAAGTTGCATCGACTGATAACGCCTCTCTGCTTTAAAAATAACTTCAATTACAAAAATTATGCATTCTTGTTGTTTTTTTCTATTAAATAAAAAGAAAACCAGTTTGAAAATATATGCATATATTTATTATTGTATGGATATATTTATTTCTCTAAAATACTTGTGAATGAACTTCATCTATGAACAATAAAGGTAAATGCAGTTGTAGAAGATTGCTGTGAAATTTGTATAGCTGTTTTTAGGCTAAAATGCCCCACATTGTTGGTTGAGGGCTAGCTTATTTTATTGACCAAGATATTCCAAATTTGACAATTGTAACAATCTTTGAATGAATGTACTTTTTTAAAGACAAACTGATCTGATTGGTTGCATGTCATTCGGGATGAAACATCTTCAAGTAAAGACCAAGAAAAAGGTTGGTTATTTTAAACATTTGTGAGTTTTTGCAACTTGACTTATGTTTTCTTTTGTCACTTAAAGATAGTTCCCTCAATCCCCCCAGGTTTCTGACTTAGGAAAAGCTGGAAATGTATCGTCACATGTATCAAGCTGATGTGTGCTTGTCCACTTGCCAAAATACTACTATCAAGAAGACTGGAATTAAGGTGTATGTTTACGGATTAACTTACATGGTATTAAGTTTAATTACTGTTTGGCTTAATATGAAAACAATAGAAAAGATGACTTACTAATTGATGTTTTAACTGAGATCTTCCGTGGAATTGTTTTCCATCAGCCGGTCGAAGGATGGTTTTGTCTTCTATCGGAGTCTGTTGGGAGGCGAAAACACATTCAGACTCCAGCACCAAGCGCCTGCATACCAGATAGCACCAAAAGACCAATGCCAGACAAAAGTGGTATCTTGTGCCTGCCACCTGTTAACTATCAACTTCAGTCAATGAATCCTGTGAGGGTGAGCAAATGACTTACTTGCCTTTTCTTTGGTTCTGATTTATCTTTTAAGTTGTTTGCTAATTGCTTCTTGTCTTTATTCAGTATAATGTCTTCCTCATCTTCATTCCTTCTTCTTCATCTTGGTCATGACTTTATATCTTAATCAAAATACATTTCTACATCAGATGACGAAAATTCTCTGCAAAACAAATTGTGATGGTAAATTTTAGATTATCATGCACAAGCAGCCCTCCGGTTTTGGGTTTACCGTCAAGGGCTCCTATCCAGTCTGTGTGGGGAAGGTAGAACCCCATTCAGTTGCTACAGCAGCAGGGTTGGCTTCAGGGGATCACATTGACAATGTCAACGGGCAAAACGTGTCGAGGTTGTCAGCAGAAAGTGTTGCTGCCATTATCAGGTAAAACTTTGTTTAACTGGATGGGTTCTAATCTTAAAGTATAATCATAAACCACGACCTATGGAGACAGTGACTTAGGAGTTCATAGTTATGGTAAACTTTAACTAATGATTTCTCAAAAGTAGCTGCAGAGACCTAAATGTTTAAAACATTGTAATTTTCTTACTATTTGTGATAGAAACATGTGACTTTCACTTAGTTATTTAGCAATTGCAGCCAAACTCAGTACCGCAAACTCAGTTCTGATTTTTCGACTTTGTGAGGGTTATCTCAGGAATGATCTCATACAACACTGTCCTTGGCCAGGCTATGAAGTCCCATGCTATATTATTGTTGTATATTGTTACTGCAAATCATCTGCAAGCAGTTCAGAATCTTCTTTTGTAGATTTGTAAATAAGCTGGCTTTGGCATGGAATTTTTTTCAAATCAACTGCAGTAAATGAACCCATTTGTGATGGAAAAAATGGCCAAACAACTGATTTTGTTTTGTAGATCCACTGAGCAAATTCTCACCTTAGACATCTATCGACCAAGTCGTTGGAAAAAACGGTATTCTACATTTGAACAGGATGAAAATCTCCCTGTCCACACTGAAATCACCATTTCCTCCAGAAATCCCAAGACACCTGCTGTTGAGGGGTGTCAATTACTTGGCAACATCCGTACTAGGTTCTCTCAGAGGGAAGCCCTCTGGTGTCACCGAGGGGCAGGCGAAACTAGTTCTGAATGTATGGACACTGATCCACGTATGATCAAACGAAGGAGACTTGATCTTATACACACATTCAGCTCACGTATTAAATCGACCATTGAGTCGGATTATAACATATTTGTTCAGCAGGAAGATCAAATTGAAGAAGTAATCTACGAGGAAATTGATGAAGTCCTTCCTCAGCATTATTGTAAGAAAGATGAAGTCATGTCATGCGCATCAGAAAAGTGTCTTTCGGTCAAAAATTCTTCGTCAACACTTCCAGACTCCGGTGTGTCAAGTGCTGCTGTTTCTGTGGCAAGCGAATTAGATAGAGGATTCCTTGTTCCACAACACGTACTGAATAATGACTTGCTTTGGAATCCATCAATGAGTGCCATTAGCAGAACATTTGGAATTTTCTCACCACTCCAAGGGATAGTTAGCGATAGCGACTGTAGTTTTGCAAAAATGGTCAATGGTGACTCTGATTGCAGCCAAGAAATGTCCAACTCAAATGAAATATCTGACAGATTAGGCAATAAAGCATTTCTCTCTGACAGTACGAACTTGAATGACAAAAGAGTTAGTGCAACACAGGTATGTGGACAAAACAGATTGGCGGTTATTTTAAAAGTTTCGTTTTTTGTATATCTCTCCAATGTTCCAAGATTTGTTTGCAAATATTTGACACTAACTTAAAATGTTATTCATTTAGTATTCCAATAACTTTTTCCAAGTTCTGCACAAGATTATTTTAAATATAAATGTTTTAATATTATCGGTATTTAAAATTCAAGCACTACAACCTACTGTGCTCCATTTCTGTCTTGACATTAGACTGTGTTACATTATAGCTAATCCAAACCTACTCTGAAGAAGAGAGTGGGTGTTAATGTTCCTCTAAGGAAAGCCAATTCTTTAAATTTTTGTGATCCATTTCTAGGTGCCCAGCTTGTGTGTGCCGTCATCTGAAATTTGTGATATCATCCTACACTGGTTTCTTTCTTGTGAAGAGAACTTCATTGGCAATGTGCTGAGTGGTGTCCAGAGATTCTCATGGCCGCTGCGACACTGCATTCTCTCTCGGCACCAGCACTCCACACTCTTCCAAAATATTGAAAAGGTACCGAGATATTTTCATTAGAGATTAAGTGAATTTGATCTCAGGTCGTTATAGATAAGGTGAATATGGCTTCAGAATAAGTTAGGTTAGCATGTGTTTTTAACATACCTTAGTGAAACATTGTAGTTTTTTCACTGTTTCACTGTGGTGGTTGTACAAATGCTAGTGCTGCCATCTGAAAGCTAAAAAGCTATATGGAGCTATATGAAGTCAACCATTACTTTACAGTTGAATAACAAATCTTTTAACTAGCATGACACTTGAGGTCTGAATTTGAGTCCATTATTAAATGAACTCCGTACTACTTAAGTCCATCTTTGCTTTGTAATAACTTTTGTAGCTGAGAAATTATATTTCCATAATTTAAAGTTGTTTTGTGCTTAGATTAATCGATTATAAATTTGGTCAGTTAATTTGAAATAATATCTGGGCTGTTAATTGTTTTAGTTGATGGTGCTATCAGAAGTTAATGTAAGAAGCCTCAGGAGCATGTGTCTGTGTGACAACCGGCGGATGCATGGAGCAAACGAAAGTGCAATTGCTGTTCTGTATAGCGCCAAGGTGCATACCAGTTTTCTTTTCATGTTCAGTAAATGTTCTGTAAATTGTGTAGTCAGTCGATAAGGTGATGTTAAATTAAAATGTTAGCTATACCAGTATTATAATTCTTTAAGCATATTCTTTAGGTGGATCAAATCATGGAGTTTCTAAGCAGAGATTTGAATTGGACAGTTCCCACATACAAATACACCTTCAAATTTAAATAATGTTTAAAAATATTGCAGAAATTGAGTAATAGATTACAGGACTTGGTTTTGGTTTACAGCTCAAACTGATGTCTCAGGCTTATAGTCAGTACGTGACAGGGGTGACGTCATCCTGGAAGATACTTCATGAGCTTCGCAAGTGCCCCGAATTCCTCACATTTATTCAGGTGGGTAGCATTATCACTGTCACCTTCCATCTTATCAGTATTATTGTCACTGGTTTTGTGTGTCACTTAAGAAATGCCTAAATTGTTAGCTACAGAGAGGCATGAGACAATCCACACATATTAAAAGAATAGCATTGTTAGATTGCTGAATATGAAGAACACCCTAGAATATGAAATGCCAAATAAATCAAATGTTCTCCTTTCCTATCCCTTCCATACCACAGTGACGGTCCTCTCACCCATTTCCTTCATATGTGGCGTTGAGGCCTTTCCCTCCCTGGGTTCAAGATTTCCTCTTTGATTTTGAGGTAGTGCCAACACCTAACGTAAACCATCTGGTGTTACTGACAAATACATTTGGCTGATTGTAAAATTAAATTTTACATTAATGATATTAAGAGTAGTGACAATTCACAATGTTACATGTTTTACAATGGAAGTATATTGAATGTATCGCAATTCAACAGTACTGCTATTTGTAATTCTGCTAAAACTTGGAGGAGTTATTCAAATGCAGAAACGTGAATAGAATGGCTTCTTATGTTGTTATTGCTTGTTTTCCCATACGGATCTGAATGTTATACAGTGAGAAAGCAAGGTAAGAAAAGAATCCCCCACCAGAATTGACTTGGCTTTAGAAAATTGTAGAAATGATGCCATTGGACAAAGTCATTCAGCGATGACTCAACAGGTTTGGCCATGTGGAACAAATGCCAGCTGATCGAATACCACACAGACTAACTCAAATATTGAATGAAAGAGGAGGAAGACCAAGACTGTGCTTGATAAATGAAATAAATGAAGACCTAATAAGACTTGGAGCACTGGATTTGTCAAATGACCAGAAAATATGGAGGTCATCATTTATTCTCACCCATCGTCACCAAGTGGCTGGGGTCAGGAACTGATGATGATGATGATGATGATTGCTTGTATTCTATTTAGGAAGCTGGTGATGAATCAGAATTAACAATAGAAACATTTTTACTGCAACCACTTAAGGTAAGCCTAATGCTGTTTTATTGCATATAGTATTTTTATTTTTTGTTTTATTTTTATTTATAATAGTCTAGGTTTTACTGCGGATTTATTGTGGATTGGTTGAGCAATTAGTCTGGGATGTCAGTCGAGAGATCTGAGGTTCAAATCCCTGCCTGGATGAAATTTGTTTCAAGATTAATATCTCATGTGTGCCCCTAGCAAACTCGGCTATGAGTACACTGACTGCACACTCAGTGGGAAGAGCATATGCCGAGGCCAAGAAATATGATGTCATTAACCCTTATACCAATGGCTTCGGCTTAGGGGGCTGTTCTTCTTTATTGAAGATAATATTCCCGATACTATCCTTTGTAAAGTTAGAAGTTGGACCTACTTTGATGTGAAGTGTGGTGTTATATGTCCTGTGATGGGATCAAATTTCTTAGGTAATATGGTGTAATGTAGAATTCCTCTGGTATCCTTTTCCCTTTGTAATACCCCACCCAAGAGAAGGGATTTGGAGGAGGTTTGGTAGTCTCAGTGCGGGCATGTGGAGAGGGTGTGGTACGGGCCGGTAGCCAATTAATGATGCATTGGTCTGCTGCTTTGAGCTTGACCATTAATCTCATTGCCTCTAGGAGGATAGCCAGAGTGGGGCGTTACGCATGATTGACCAGCCTTCGGGAGGTCAGTGTGTAGGTGTGGAATCTTGATCTCAGGTCATTGCACAGTTTTACCTAGTCAACCAGTTTTAGAAAGTTTCCCTTGCTAATGATGTAAATTCTGAGATTGGTGTTGTGAAATGCTTTGCTGTAAGGTTCTGGGGTGGAATCTGACCAGGTTTAAATAATTATTATGTAGTTTTGAAAGTCTCTATAAAGCCAGGTGAGAGCAGGAAGGAGACTGGATTTGGGATCGTTAAGTTATTTCGAATTCTTTTTTTACAGAGACTGTCAGAATGATTCAAATTTGTATGTATTTCGTAATACAAAGCTACAGCTTATGACTTTTTATGGGTGGCATGGATTAATCTGTAACCGTGTTGAAGGTGTGCCAAGATATGAGTTGTGCAGATGTTGTTAGTAAAGCCGCTTTGAAAGACAGCCTAGCCCGGGGCGACAGATGGTGGTCCTGGTTAGGGGCCTGTGGCACTGCTTTGCTTGGCTTTTATCTTCTGACCCTCGGTGAGCTTTGTTGTGCTAGATTCCAGCACGGATCAGTGAAATCTGGGCATTTTACGCCAGAGTCAACTCGCTAATCGGTGATTAATTGTGCGTTTAGCCCCTACAGTTTGCACAGGTCACTGACGCGGTCAACTGCTTTGGTCAGTCTCTGGTCAAGGCTTCTTTGCTAAGTGGCCGTAAACTTCTCGGCTCCTACCACAAGATCCCTGTGTAGGGGTTATATACTGTTAGGTTTCATGAGCTTCAGCCCCAAGGCAGAGATAAAAGAGACTGAGCAGAAAGCACTTAACCTGTAGGTGCGTTCAGTGTCTCTAACAGAATCATCGTCCTATTTTGTACATTCTGAAACATTGTTTTAGCGAATTTGTACACTTCATTTAGATTTGCATGTGTTGTTGGAACTTTCCTTTTGCAGGATGTAAAATAGATGTTTGACTCATTTTAGTAAAATTACATCCTTTATTCTTATGCTGTTGTTTTTTTCATTTAGCATTTACAAGAAATGATTGTTGAGTTTCAATTTCTGACAAAAAATTCATCTGGGTCAAGAGAAGCATTCCAAACAATTGTCGCCGGTAATTGATAAATGATACTTTATTAATGAAAACATTAAAAATAGGTAAATTTGTCTAACCTTTGTGGTTCTTTCCTGATTGATTATTAATTGTCTTCATCGCTTTTTGATCATTTATCAATTTTATCTAATTATTCTTTTTCATTTATTAGAAAGTTATTTGTGCATCTAATTGATTTGAGTGATTTGCTAGTCACCAAACCCTAAACGTTTTATTTACCTTAATAGCAGCTGTATTTTAGATTTTGTGTTTATTTTATTTTATTTAAATTGTTTCTAAACTAGCTTTGACTGAACTGCTGCAAATACCACCAACACTGAATGAAGTTCAACAAAGCCTGTTCTCCAGCTCACGCAGTCTGGATGAGCAGATGACCACGACTCTAAATGAAGAAGTTAGAAAGATCAAGCAGGAAATAAAATCTTCATCTGATGAGCATCGAAAGGTTAGTCTCAATCATAATTCTAACCAATAATGAATGGCTCCAAGTCATGATCATGATGGTGATAAAATGACAGAAGTAACAATTATCAGCGATCTACCAAAAGGTCATTTTATTCATCATTTTATAATGATGAAGAGAATATCATAACATTGATAAGATGGAAGATGTTGGTGATTATGTACGTAGCAGATGATATTTGATAATGTCGAAGTCATTGATGCTGGTTGGTAAGATAAAGGCAATGATGCTTTCAGGATATGAAGCATTATTTTAAGCAGATCGCATAATAACTGTAATAGTTACAATTACAATAATTATTTGCCTAATCATGCTGACCAATGACAGAATTAATTATGCTGATGACTTTAATAAATATGTCATAACACTTTTCTTGTATTTAATTCTACACTATATAATACTAGTCTTCATCACAGCATGGCTTAGATTACAAATTTTTTCATGTATGTCCATACACGGCTTCTTAAATTTTTTTGTAGCTGACTACAAACATGGCGGAGTTTTGCAGCTGACTGTTTATTGTTCAGTCTCTCGGGTCTTTATTCATACCAGCCAATGCAGTGTTTCTGCTAAGTGATTACCTGCAGCTTGAAATAAACCAATTACTGAAACCGGTCTTCACCTCAGCCAAAGTTCCATCAACTTCTGGACCACGTTTTTTCAGGAATTGTAGTTGTCCTTGTGTGCCTCGCTAGAATGCAAAAATGTCGCTTTACCTTTGGACACCCTTCTGACATTCCAAATATGATAAAAATATTCTGCAGGATGAATTTATTAAGCGGATTTTTGTGGGAAAAGTATTTCCTTACTCGCATTTATTCTAAAGGTATTTCCAAGAAGCATAATTCAGTACTAAGGTAATTTGTGGTATGTGTCAAGACACTTAGTAATAGTGTCTTTAGGTACCACTGAGAAGTATGGTGCTTTGTTGTGGCTCTGGTATTAGTGTCTAGGGTAGATCCCACTGTACTAAAGGAAAGTTTGCTTTTGAGTCTCTGTGCAATCTGTAAAAAATAGCTGTTTTTGATTGCAGTTTTTTGTGAATATGTTGCGTCGTGTTATGGATGTTCAGATTTTTTGTGAGATTACTTATGCTTCTGTATGTCTCGGCAATACTGTTGACCATGTTGGTGCTGTTGTTAGAATTGGTTGCCTGCTTGATTGGTTAGATGACGTGATTGAAGAACGACTGACATTTGGGCTGTAAATTGAATTGGGATTTACTTAAAGTTATTAAGCTGATTTACGGCTCAGAGGGTTGCTCAAAACGAGATTTATTGCCGAGTTACATTTCGGTTAGAAAGGCACACAGATACTTATGTTAAATAGTGATTATCTGCAGACTTTGCTAAATGTGTAGCCCCATTGTGTCTCTTTTGTTTCCTGCCATGCGAATGATATATCATGCTAAGTTGGTTTAGTCCTTTATCAGGTTATTTGATGTACACTTGTAACGATGAATTGACGATTTCCGTGCAAATTCTATATGGTGAATAAAATAAGATTCTTCAAAGTTCAGAACATTTCTTTGATGTCAGAACATTTTGTCGTTACGAAACTTACTAACGAGCAAGCATTAGCTACCTGACTAGTGCACACTAATCTGATCTTAGAACTTATATTGCACCATTAAAGTTATGCACTGAGCATCAGTCGATGGCGTCGCAAAAGAGATTCGCAGTCCGGTCAGTTTGAGGGGTCTGTCTGATGAGACAGAAAGGCAGTGTAAGAAGGAAAAGGGTGCTGAAACAAAAACGTCTTGAGTCAAGAACGGAAAGATGAAATTATAAGGAATTTGGTCAGAGTAACAAATAGTAAATGGGGTCCAAATTGCAATTTGAAGGGAGAAGGGGACTGCCACGTCCCCACTGAATCTGATAATCTCAATTTTTGCCCTACACACGTATATATCATCCCCTTTTCACATATCCCTTTTTTCAACTTCGGTTTTGTTACGGCGCTATATAAATGGTCTTATTACTATTGTCACTGCTCTCAACAACAGGTGGCACCCTGATAGGGTCAGCCATACTTTTAAATTATTTTCTTTCCATTTATGAAGAGCATTTTAAAGTACGCGTTCTGGTCTATCACACCCCCTCTATTCAGGTGTGTCCATCTTTCACTTGTTTTCTGATTGCGGGTCGTACAGGTTAAACAGCTTCACCATTGACTTGAACGGTTTTCGACAGAGCTCGCTTTTCCTGCTAAATAGAGCGTTGGCGTTCGACTCCAGACCCCGTGCGTTTTAACTGGCCTGAGGCCTGTTGCGGAACGTTGCACGTCATCCAGACACGGCCTACCCTTCCCTCATTGTATACCCTTTGGCGTAATCATTGTCACGGTGAAGGGCGTAGAAAGAAGCAGAAGGGTCTTTTGTACACATGGGTATAGTTTCACGGCGATCCATTCCCATCCGGCCCTAATGACCACTGACGCCATTATGTTACCCTAGGGCAGGTAAGGCTGCGCGTGTCTCTAACCCACCCCCTCATTTCATCCACTAAAACTTTCCCATGATAACTTGCCTTAATTTCAGCATTTTACAGTTATGTTACTGTAGTCTATCCCAGGCTGTTAACTTTTCCTGTTCTAACGTTTCGCCTCAAATCGAAAGCTGCTTTAGATAACAACAACAAAATAATTCTGTCACTGGTCATCGTCAACAGACAAATAATTATTGTGATTGTAACTATTACAGTTATTATGCTATCTGCTTAGATAATGCCTGATGTGCTGAAAGCAAAGGTCCATTCTAACGATGCAATCGTTGCCATGGCAGTCAACACCTCGAATGCCGTTGGTCTGATGCGCTTAGAATATTGGTATGATATAGAGTAGTTTGAACCCCGATCTTTTCACTAATTGATAAATCCTGTAACCAGTACGCTGGATCACTGCATCAGTGATTCGATATTACATCTCATTCAAGGACTCCGCTGGAATTAGCTTTGCAATGAACATCCGTCCTTCTGTCTGTCGGACCTCAACATCTGGCGTTTCCACCCGACCAAACCTCCCCTTCCTTCGCTTCCCCTCCACCTCTCCACCGTTGGCAGTGGGGTGTACATACCCATACACGCCAGATGCAAAGTTACGGCGGCGCAAGCGGTCTACTCATCCACCTCTTTCACCCCACTTAGCCTCACTACTCCCTTCCGCGCTCTGGGGTTTCGGGCGGAAACTTCAAAGCCACAGCATATCGGCTCCAATTCATAACTCAAACAGTAAATATCAATAGATAAGAAGTCCCAGTGGGATGAACTTGATTCCCTTTTCAAATAGAAACGGGCGGCGGCCAAGTAGATTGTGCCCATAGTTGAAGATCTAGTGTAAACGTAAAAATGTAAATGTACATGTTTTCTAATATATCAGCTGAGCTGAAATTAGTTCTTAAGGTCTCGACCCCGCACATTTTTCACTGAAATTATCGGAGTGTGCCATTTGAAAGGCGCTGCAGTAAATTTCGTTACAAGTGAAAAACATGTATTATAGCAAATTTTTTTTATAGGCCTACGTGATATTGGTATGTAGTCCAATAATTTAGCTATGAAGTGTGCCTAAGACCTTACAATACGTGTGTTTGAGGAAAATGGCCGGAAACTTATGAAGCTTATTGTCACCAACTGATGTATGGCTCGATCCTGCTCATTTGCAATGAATTTATCTGGCGAGTTCCTTCACCACCGCTGCCCGTTTGAATGGGTGCCACGCCATTTAAAGTCTGCGTGCTAGCCCCAGATTAAAATCTATGAAATACAGCCACTATCGGCATGCGAACTGGCATCTTCACTCACAGAGGCGCCTTGACGTAAGCTTTAACCAATGTGGCTAACCAGGCCAGCTGCACTGAGATGCATTTAATTTTTTTTTAAATTCCGCATTCCTAAGCGCAAGGCGGCAGTAAGCCTTCGCCACAAGCGTAATCAATAATATTCCGCACCGGCGCAGGGCCACGAGGGGTGACCTCATTTTACGCTTGTTGACCATCGCCAGATGACCAATTTCACCAATTCCTTCCACGCCCGCTGCATGGTAAATCATTCGTCCAGTCAGCCTGGGTCCAGTTTTGGAGCTGACCTCGTAGGGAAGTCATTCAAGCATGAATACAGGAGCGAGGGTAGCTTTCAACTGATGGTTACTAGGCAGTCTTTCACTTTCATCTTTTGACCCGTGCTGGACTGTCCAGCTCGACTTGCTGACCAGAAGTCTTTGACCCACTGACTGCATATTTAGGACTATTTCGACCGTGAAGACAGCGGATGCCCTCTGCCTCTACTTATGTTGACAAATGATTGGCTACAAAATTGGAATTCCCATAGATAACAAAATGAATAAATGAGACAGGCGCTGCTCATCTGCCCCGCAGTTCAGTTTCAAAATAATTGCGCTTGATTTTTTTTGATAATTGTGTCAATTCGGTTGTGTTGCCGTTAGTCTAACACTCATATTTAAATTTTCACAATTATCAAGTTTTACATTAATAACTAATAATGACTGTTTTACTACAAGAAGAAGAAGGAGGAGGAGGAGGAGAAGAATGTGAAGGAGAAGGAGAAGGAAGAGGAGGACGGTTGGCCATTTCTCTTCCTCGCAAACCCAGTGGATCTCACCCGATAAATTCATTGAAAAATCAGCAGGGTCGAGGCCATCGGTTGCTATAGAAAAACGTGTACATTTACATTTTATATTTTTGCTTACTATTACTTCTGTGACAAAGCTCGTGCAGTACGCTGTTGTGGCGCCGTTATAGCCACACATTGCACAACATGAACGATTCGAAGAAAGAGAAACCAAGGAAGACCAGGCGGAGGACTACTCTCGATAGACAGCGTAAACGAAGACATAGCAGGACTCGAATGAAACACAAGAAAAGCATCAGCATCACACTGGACGAATTAACGAAAACAATGAGACTAAGCATCCTTAACTTTAAGATTCATCGCTCAGTCGATGGACATATGGCGCGTTAACAAATGCATTACTTACTTAATTAATTATCTGTTAGGCCTAATTAGATGTTTTGATTAATATGATATGATGCGAAATTCGCAGATCAGTGTGAAATTAGGCCTATTAAAAAGGCGACAACGGAACCGAACATGAGTTTGTAAGATTCTTTTTATCTTAAAAAACGATTAGGGCAATTATCTTGCTGTACAGCCTACAAGTAGGCCCTACTGTATTGTCTCTCTTCGCAATTAAACATTTATGTCAACATGCAATCAGAACTCATCAGTCTAATGTGCATAGACTATATAATAATTAGCTCGTTGATTGTTTCAGTAAGTATACATTTTTAATTTATTCGAGAGTCTATATATTGAAAAGTTTCTTTAAAACGTTAATTTTAATCAATTCAGTTGTATTAAACTTAATACAGTGTAACATGTCCGATTTAATTTGTTGTTGACGTTCGGTGGCAGTCTTCCAGCTCTTGCCTCCGTTTCCTGAGATTCTTCGCCTTCCATCCCTCCGTTCTCCTTCCTCTAGTCTCCCTAGGGCACAAGACGACAAAAACGCAACACAAATCTACGACTAGGGTTTACGGGGTTTTACGCCACGCCAGTGACCCAACAGAGCCCAGGAGCTTAGGGGGTTTTACGCCACGCCAGAGGCCCCATGGGGTCTTACGAGTAACACGGAATCTACGACTAGGGTTTAAGGGGTTTTACGCCACGCCAGTGACCCAGCAGACCACAGGAACTTACGGGGTTTTACGCCACGCCAGAGGCCCCATGGATTCCTGCGACTAACACAGAAACATAAAAATAGACAGGGACAAGAGAAAGACAGGTAGCGAGGCCCCATAGTATTCGCAACTCCTCTCAAAAGAATCTTCGTCTCCAAGGATGCATATCTGCGGTAAGAAATTTAAGAAAGTCCGTATAATTATTAAATAATAGGGGGCCTGTGATGTCGTTCAGTTATAAGCTAAAGCATATATCTTTTAACTCGTTTACCCACCGTAGCCTGGCTTCTGGTTTCTCTCACTCATTGGAATTCGACCCGGCTTCTTGAACGGTATATGATTTTTGACTTGAAGCGACCATCGATTGATGCCTTAAGCATTATGATAACGGCGTGGTAGAAGTCTTTAGATTAGGGCTTACATTAGACTTGCACATATCAGGCCCGCGACTAGGCTAATCTCTATTGCCATTTGGAACTAGAGTTTCAAGTCGACTATTTCACGTTGCTGATGATTCGAAACTGGGATAAATTAAAACAACGAGCTAGTACGTTTTGCTTTTGTTGTCTGACCGCAGTGACTCACCAACGTCTACGATTCCTCGCTCAGTCGATGGACATATGGCGTGTTAACAAATGCATTATTACTCACTCACTCACTTACTTGGTATATTCTTTTTTGTCAGATTGCAAATAAAGGCTAATTAATAATTAGGCTCCTTGAAGTCTCACGGGGTCTCCGAGATCTCCACTGGTTCCAATGGAATGTGCTTTAGAATGTGCGATTTTGCTTAAGTGGCAATCGATTGATGCATTGTGCATTATATTATAATTATGGCGCCCGAATAGTTTCCAGATTCGATTAAAATTTTAATTCTATCGATCGATTAGTATTAAATTGTTGATCAATTATGCTATCAACTTGAACAAGTCTCAAATTTAACCTCGGATGTCTGATCAATGATATTCTGCTCGAAATGACAAATATATGTCGATCATTCGATTTCTGGTAGATTTGTCTTCAACAGGGAAAGTTCTCCTATCGAACTTCAGATTTCTGCTTCTTTCTGTTCCATTATTTCCAGTGATTTTTCTTCGAAATTACAATTTTATGTCGGATTTCTTGTAGATTTGTCTTCAATAGAAACAGTTCTCTTTTCTGCTTCTTTCTGTTCGATGATTTTCGACAGTTATCTGTTCGAAACAACTTTTCTTCTGTCATCTTACCTCTTTCAAGTCGATTTTCCAAATGAATTTCGTTTCCAAGGCACGAAACAATAGAGCCAAAGATTACGTCATCTATGTTGCGATGACGTCACCGGAACAACAATTGCAAAGTGATGTTCTTTATTATTATTATAATATGCGTCAAGTAAGCAAGTAAGTAATTTACTGACCCTCACGCCCGTTCTTGTAATTCTTCCAAATTGAGAAGGTTTGTTGGGCACAAATTACCTCGTAAAATAGTGATGATTGCGCCCCATAGCGATCGAGATTAACTTATACCTGCAACTAAAATCATCATCACCGTAATCTGTTTGTCTCACCCTTGAATTTAGGCTCGGAATCGAACCTATAACCATTATCGATCGATCTTGTTGTGACTGAATGCCTATTAGCTAATGGGTTCTATGATAAACCAGAGTTAATTTCATGAGAGTTATTGGCTTTTGGTTCGCTATGGCTCCAAGTGTAGCAAAAATCTTGAAATATTTCTGCCCCCTAGCGGGGATTTGAACCGCCGACAACAGGTTTACATTATTCAATTGTCAAATTTTATTGTATTTGCTATGCAATATCCCGTCGGTCTGATATACTTGTGAATAGAAGAGAAGGTGCTATGAAGCCGTTATATAAACCTAACTCAATAAAACGTAGGCACAGAATAAACCAGTGTATGCCTATACGTACGCTATTCTGTGGTGTTTGTATCTAGGAAACAGGCATATTCTGCTTTTTGAGCAGGCTACTATGCAAGAAGATCTTTGGTCACTTAAGACAGCGCACCTGTTCTGTTTCTAATCGAAATAGACTACAAGACTGTTCCTGTGAGTATTCAATGCTGCGTTGGTATCGTGATCTAAAACTACACATCTATATAGCGCATTTTCTGTCTTTTAAGGTTTTGAGATACGCGTTATGTAGCTATGTATCGTTGAATGAAGGATTTTATTTGCGTCTGGTTTTGTAATGCGACTGCCTCAATTCTACATTTAAGCTGTCATTTAGGCCTGCTGCATAATATATAACGTACGTCTATTAAGCTTTGCCTGTAGGCCTATAATCCGTATGTGTAACCGAACTGTTTTACATATGGTCCGAACTTGGTCAGAAAATGACACAGTGGAGTCAAAATTATGCCCAAACAATCTTGACCACTGACTATCGGTGGCTGATGAGAAGTTTTGGTAGTTCTTAATATCATTCAGCTTTGTGACTCGTCGTTTTCAACTTGCTTATCCGCCGTAGCTTGGCTTCTGGTGTCCATGACCCGCTCTTCGACTGGGCTTCTCCTAACGATTACACTTTTGGACAACGGTTTCACCCGAAGCGACGATCAATTGATGCCTTGCACATTATGACTGTATGTAAGTGTATGTAAGTCATTAGATTAGATTAACAATCAGTCCAACTAAAAAGACACAAGCCAATCAACTAGAAACTAACTAAAATATAAATAATATATTTGAAATTTATTCAATCACAGCATTTGTGTAACGCCAGAGACTCCCGATCGAGCAGTAGGCCCATATATCTCGATCGTCATAGCGTCAGTTGTCGGCTTGCACGCCAAATAAAAGTGATTAAAAGCCATTTGTAAATGTTTCTTTACAATATTAAGACTGAGCGAAGGCCTTATATTTGTTTATAATAGGGTATATATAATGAAAAGAAAGAGAATACAAGAAATGAATAGTCCCTTAAAAGGCCCAGTTTGGCGTCGTATAGTGGACACCCACTGCTATATAACCTCCTGAGACCAAATGTGCATTATAATGCACAACCGGTCTGAATTATGTAAAACACGTTCCATAACTTACTAAGTTGAGACCTGGTGTGCATTTAAATGACTGATCGTTCTGGCATATATCTCAAGGCGAAAACAGTGAAACAGACTATCGTTGAGGGTCGTAAACATGGCGGCAATCGGGATTAAAAAGTTTTATGGAAAGAAAAAAGGTAAGAATTTGCCGATTAAAAATTTTTTGGGGTGCGGTTATGTAAATAAATCGGATAATTGAGCAATACTGCATGCAAATAGATGTACTTTGGGTTTTTGATTTATTCAGACAATGTAATCTAGAGAACGTGTTATCTGACTGTGCATTTAAATGTACATTAGGTTTCAGTAACTATTGTTTGCCAGATGTTATGTTTGTTTGTTATTTATTTTTTCAAGGTCGTCTGAATGCAGCCGAATCCGTTTTGGTTGCAATAGATGCAGGATCTGACGTTGAGGCAAGTGACGACGAAGATGCAACAGCTTCAGATGATGTGACACGCGAACTGCCTGATGAGTCATCGCAGTCTGATGAAGGTGCCAGCAGTGATGATGATGATGTACCACTGGCACAGACAAGGAAGAAAGGGAGTAAAGAAGTGAAAAGATTTCAAGTAGGTGTAAATCAGGTAACATGGAGCAAGTGTAAAGATTTCAGAGGTGTTTCTGTGAAGGACGAGACAAGTGAGCTCGATGATGACCGGGAGGAAAGATCAGAATGGACCAAAGTTGATTACTTTGAACAGTACTTCAGTGACGCTGTTTACGACACTTTTGCTGAGAGCACTAACATGCGCAGTGTAAAAGAAACTGGAAAAAGTCTAAACTGCACTTCAGCAGAAATAAAAATATTCTTCGGCATTGCTCTTTTGAGTGGATGTTTGAATTTTCCGCAGATTAGAATGTATTGGGCTGGTATTACCAGAGTTCCTCGCATTGCTAATGCTATGAATCGAGACAGGTTTTTCAAGATAAGAAATAATCTTAAAGTTGTAGATGATAACTTGGTTACTGAAGATGCCAAGAAAGCTGATAGACTGTGGAAAGTGAGACCAGTGTTGGAGAGGGTTAGAAGTGCATGTCTGAAGCTGCCCAGAGAAAGTGAAGTAAGCATTGACGAACAAATGATTCCTTTCTCTGGAACAACATCACTCAAGCAGTACGTTCCAAACAAGCCTAACCCTGTGGGTCTCAAGAGCTTTGTTTTAGCAAACCCAGATGGGTTGGTGCTGGATTTCTGTGTGTATTCTGGAAAAGATACCTTCTTACAGGTGAAATGTGCAAACGAGAAAATTGGGCTTGGCGGAAAGGCAGTTGTAGCACTAACAGACAGTTTGATTCCTGGGACAGTAATATACTGTGATAGGTATTTCACAAGCTTGCCACTCCTGTCAGAGCTACTTGGCAAGAAGCTGCTGTGTACTGGTACGATACAGAAGAACCGAATAAGTGCTCCTGGCAGGAAATTGAGCTCAGACAAAGAATTTATGAAAAAACCTAGAGGCTCACATGAAGTAATACAGTCAAGTGACAAAAAGATGTGTGTAGTAAAATGGCTGGACAATAAACCAATCTTGATGGCATCCACAAGTACCGGCATTGACCCGGAAGGTCTGGTGAGACGTTGGTCTAAGAAAGAGAAAAAATACATCAATGTCAAGAGCCCTGCCATTATTATGAAGTACAACACCAAGATGGGTGGAGTTGACATGAGTGATCGAATGATTAGCTACTACAGAACTCGAACAAGAACCAAGAAGTGGACGATCAGAACTGTTTTCCACTTTTTCGATTTGGCAGTCACTAACGCATGGATTCAGTATCGGAATGACAGACGGCACTTTGGAGACCAACCAAAAGAAATTTTGCAGGTTTTATTTCTTTTGTATTTTGTTTATTTTATCTTTAGTAATAATGAGACTGTTTTAGCTATTCATGTTTTTTTCATTGGAGGCTACAAATTTACACTGTTTTGTGTAATTATCCACTAATCGTGTTCACAACTATTTTCATGTGGACTGGTTTCCTCTTGCAGCTGCTGGCATTCAGGACTGACATTGCAGAGTATCTGCTATCATCAACCGATCCAATCGATGAGTCAGAATGTGATGACAATACTAATGAACCTCCTTCGAAGCGTCGCCGCCAGACCCCACTTCCGTCTACCTATCGTAGAAGCGCTGGTCATCACTGGCCACAACTGAGCTCCGAAAACAAATTCTCCTCAAGATGTCGAAATGCTAACTGCTTTGCTAGGAGTAAAGTACAATGTCTGCAATGTGGTGTTTACCTGTGTCTGACCGCAGAAAGAAATTGCTTTGTGGCATTTCATGTAGCCCAGGCAAAGTAGTAATATACTGTGACAATGGTCGATCAGTATATAACTGGTTACCAGAGACCCACTGTACATTATAATGCACACCATGGAAAAACCTGTTCCTGACATGTAACTTGTAAACTAAAATTTATTTCAGTATAGAAGTACTCTTGTGTAGTAGAATTTAGGGAAAGATGAAAGAAATATCTCAGAACATTTTCTCGGGTCTCAGGAGGATAAACATATATATGAGTCGTGACATAGGTATATACATATACGTATGTCATGACTCTTGTGCGAGTGGATTTACCCACAATTAACTAAAATATGTAACGGTCGGGTTGTTATTTAGGCCTAGGCCTGCTTGATTTTTCATCGGCTGGTGGACAGACATTATGCACAGCCTAGAGTGTAAACACCATACAGATGCGTAGCCTATATTTTGTGAGCATATAGGTTCTGTGTTATCCTACTTCTTTGCTGAAATACAACTAAGTTTGTCCCAGATAGGTGAGTGCAGCCCACTGATGCGGAGGGCGCACGACTTCCTTTAAGCATTATAAACAGTCTATGAACCTCTGTCAAAACAAAATTTTTGGCGTGCTTCAAATCGCTATTTTGTTGCCAAGAAGAGTGTAGGTTGTAAATGTATTGATATAACAATTAGAGTGGTGATCCAAAATTAGACAGACTTGGCGTTCTTATGGGCATAGTTAGTTAAATTTCTCCAGGCTGTCTAACTTGGTTTCATAAAGTCATCGACCCTCGCTGGGAAATGTGGAGAACTTGACAACACTGGTACCAAAAAGAGCTGCGTGAAATTCGTTGACAAGTATATTGATATACTTGTAAACATATCAAGATTCAGGTAGGCCCGTTCACTGAGGTGTTCTGTTACATTTAGTCTCTTGTCGGTGTCCCAATCTTTAAATATGTGCCGATGAAATTTATTATTTTCTGTTTGCAATATTGTTTTTGTAAATTCTTTTTTCCCTCGATTAAGGCCTGCAACCCTTTGGAGAACGTTCAACATTTTTCAAACTACTACAGCCACCTACCTACACAGTTCCTTGCTTGACTTTGTTATTGATTGCTGATGTTTACGAATTTATATGTCAGATAAGTGTACATGTAGTCTCTCGATAGTTTTGCATTTATGACACCTTACTATATAGGCCCATATAGATTCTAGTCGGAGAAGTGTAGACCTGGGGAGGCATGAAGCATGATGCATCATAAAAATTCCAGGAGGAAACAAAATGGCGGTTGCAGCATTTAAACAAAAAAGTGTCATGTTGAATATGATCTCGACGTCATTTTAACAAAAGTATATGGCCTGTAGTAGAGGTATTTTTCGTTGCACTTTATCGCATCTGCGAGATTTCACAGAATATCCAGGCGTTATTAGTCTATGCATCCCACAACTTGCAGTTACTTCAAATCAGATAAGCTTCGTAGGCCTACTTGTAGACGCTAAAGAAAATTTAAATTTTATTACTATCGTTGGCGGTGTCGGTATAGGGCACGAGCCTTTAATACTTTTTATCCATGGCCAGACATCTTTGTAGTAACCTTTCAGTGTCCATAGAATCGTAAATGTAAATGTACATGTTTTTCTTTTCACTGCTATTTGTTCAATGTTTATTGGGTGAGATCCTTCACCACCGTTGTCCGTTGAATATGCGCTACGCCATTTAAGGTCCCCATGTACGGGCAGTACTAGCCCGAGATTAAAATCTTTGAAACATAACACGATCGGCATGCGAACGGGCATCCTCACGCACAGCGGGGCTTTGACGCATTCTTTAATATTAACCAATGTAGCTAACCAGGCCTGTGTAATGGTCTACTGTGCACGCACAACATATAACACGAGATTAGTATGCCAAACAGCATTGACCGATGAAACAGCAGGAAGGCCCATATACGACATTTGGTGGAATTGTTTTAAAGATGTACACTCGCAAACTCAGGCGCCACAAGTGCTTTTGGACCATTTTAGCCTCACTTTTAATGTTAAAACACATTGAAAGCAAAATTGACACACAGCAGGACCAGCAAAATGGTCTTTAATAGATGAACAACCAATATTCTAACTCTGTAGCCGAGGGGAAGTCAATAGAGATTATCATGCAAAGTCGCGGTGATACGATCACAATTCTGCATCTTGGAGTCAGTGACAAGGTTTAAAGCTTGAAATGCTTATATCGTCATTTGAACTTGCCTTCACATTTGTCAGTTTCTGAAACATTGACTCAAAAACACGATTTTGTGTGCTGAAAGTGCACATTTTGCTATTTAATTTGTATCATATAAATTGATATTACGTAAGGAAGTCTGAATTTTATGGCATAGGCATTATTAAGTTAGACTGTATAACGAAAATTCCAATTTGTTTGTTCAGAAGAATACTTTGCTCCCATTAGGTTTTCTTAGCTATTTTAAAACTGCTTCAAAATTCACTATCATCATACCAGATCTTGTTTGAAATTGTTGTCGAAAAGTCTTGCGTACTATAAGGCGTACTATAGTATGAGGTCATTTTCTATTGTTGTGTTTGGCCAACTATATGGAACTCTCTGCCTCATCAGTTTACTCATTTACCCACTCGGCACCAGTTTATGAAGCACATTACACGATAGTTGATTAAAATGAAAGACTGATTAAGACCAGTTATTGATGTGTGTATTAGTTGTACAATAATATCTGCGAGCAACCTTGGATAGAAAGTACCTAAACACGATGAAACAGGTGCTTAATAAATTCATGTTATCTCTTATGTAACATTTACAGCCCATGTAAACAGTGCAATTTGATTATATAATAAGGCAACTCTAAATAGCGGGACCATTTCGATTCCGGGCGATTTTTTTCGTTGACATTCAATATTACGTTTTGTGTGATTGTTTATTGTCATAAAACTGTTGGTGATCAATAAAGTTTTTGTTCAGTTGTTCAGTTAAGTTCAGAATTGTAAAGATTGATGAAAATGTTGCATGAAAAGCTTCATTTAAATGACTTTGTTAGTTTGTTAGTTTGGCTGATACAGAGACAGTAGGCGCCTAATTACTGAAAATTGCTCAAGTCCAAAATAATGAATTATTAAAGATAAAACTGTTAGCAAAACTGTTAACCAAGTTAAAAAATAACAAGATTGACCACACAGAGCGATCTTTAGACGAGAGGAAGCCCAATCTGCTATAAGAATATATACCGATTTAAAAGTAACAAAACCTAAAGTTTGAACAAAAACGGTAAAATGCACCGAAAATTCAAATTGAAGACTGGAATGTATTAATATAAATATTTCTATGGTTAGATTAGATCTATTAGCGTTACTCCTAGCGTTGGAAGTTAAGGTCAAGGAAGCTACGGCCTCAGGTCTGGACATGAACTAGGAAAAGACCAAGATCCAGACCACCACGGACTACCCTGTGGTCACTTACAGTCAACGACTGCAGGTGATATGTTGCAGGCAGTGGATACATTCATATACCTAGGGAGACAAACAGGGGCTGTATGTGTCCAGCGAACAGGAGATAAAGCGCCTGATGGCTATTTCCAGATTCTACATGATTTCTCAGAATAAGGGCATTTGACGCTACACAACTGAGCCGAACATCAAGCTGCAGCTCTTTAAACTCTGCAGTTGTAACATGTGAACAATCACAGTGGCTTAAAATAAGAAGCAAGACACCTTCGACATGTGAGGCGTCAGGAGTATCTTGCGGATTCCCTATACTGATCAAGTTACCAACTTGGTCATCAGGAAGAAAATGTCCAGACTACCATACAGTCCACTTTCCGGAAAGAGTCTTAGATTTATCGGCATGTCGCATGCACAGATCCTTGAAGACGAAGACTACAATAGAGTACTGGAGATAGCAGTGAATAAGTCCCAAAGGATTCGAAAAGATTGTGCAGCTGAACTGGGACCACATGGACTGGAGTCGTTGAGAAGGATCTATGAATACTAAATTTCAGACTTCACACAGCAAGCAGGAAGTCGCAGAACAGAACAGCTTAGCGTCGCTTTATTGATACGGCTACGCTCAGTGAAGTTTGCCATCAGAGAGAGAGACACACAGACAGACTGTCTGTATGTCCAGTCCAGTCTGTATGTCGACTCCAGTCCATGTGGTGCTAGTTCGGCTGCACAATCTTCTCGAATCCTTTGGGGGCTTGTTCACTGCTATCTCCAGTACTCTATTGCAGTCTTCGTCTTCAAGGATCTGTGCGACATGCCGATAAAGCTCAGACTCTTTCCTGACAGACATACATACAGACAGACACACATATTAGATCTAAGTTATTTTAATGATTTAAATAAGAGTTTATTTTTGCGCTGATGGTTGTAGATTTCGGGATTTCGTCGTCTAATTCAACAATGTCGGCGACGAGAGCACCGATAAGCAGTCTAATAGATATAAAAGCATGGCAGAGTTTAACATTTAGTAAAGACCTGCTTGCAGTGACTTTGAATGAATTAGAATTCCTGCAAGTAGTCGATTCATTTCCAGCTCTTCATGCTGATCCATTTCTCGAAAATGCCATAAGAAGATATGAAAAGTGTTGGCTTCCCCTGGCAGCTTCTGTGCAAGATCCAACTGCCATAGCTCCACCTTTGGACGTTCACTGGGTTTGGCATTGCCACATGCTGTCACCATATAGCTATCAGATGGATTGCCAGCGACTCGTGGTAAAGGTCATAGATCATGCAGTTCGATCCTCTGCTGATCTACAACACCTCCGCGACGAATGTCGTGATATTTGGAAAATTAAATACCCGATGGAACCTTTTGAGTACGACTGGAATCTTCCTCCACCAGTTCAATTTCCACCCTATCAATCAGAATGTGCCTACGACTTGAAAGCCGCAGTGAACAGACAACGCGGTTTCTACTACCAAGTATCACTTCCACATTATCGAGCAGAAACATTTCTTCAGAATGGACTTAATCGTTACAAGATGTTTCTCTACTTGAAGAAACATCATGCAAATGTTTTTCTTGTTCCTTGTTATGATATTGATATTATCTGGCATACTCACCAACTTCATCCAATAATCTACAAAGGTGACACTGTTGATATACTAGGACGAATGTTGAATCATGATGATACAGTCACGGACAGAAGTCCAGACTCCAAACTGACCGAATCAGACAAAATGACAAGACGTCTGTGGAAAGAGTTTTATGGCGAACATTTTGCATCATGTGGTGCGATGTATCGCGGAGAATCTCCATATGGAAGACTTGCACTCTTCAATCCACAACACTCAGTTCCGATTGCAAGTTTTGACGGTAAAATAATTTTACAAGCAAGCAAATATCAAGATTGCATTATGCCAGAACACGTGGAACAACTTTGGGGTTCAGTTCCACTAGCGACTTTACCAGCTGGTGAACGTAACGATTGCATTGCAGCAACTCACAGGTAGGCTACTTTTTCATCGTTGTTTCTGTCACAGGTCATGCAAACTGCTGTCATACAGGGATTTGTTGAGCAAAGTTCTGCTCTGTGATTTATTGTCCAATGCATTACTTTCCAGTCGAAAAACTCCGAACTTTGCGTTGAAATTATATTTTCAGGCATATACTGTATATTCTATGTTCTCTACTAATTCTAATCTAATATTTTCTAATCTAATACACTGGACAATATTTTTTTTCAAAAGTTTTGCTTCCTGAAATTTTTTATGTATTTATAATTCAAGCTGAACACAAGTATGGTTTCAGATTGACTGAATCACAAGTACTGTTGTACTGTTGGTGAATTTGGGAAACATGAAATTAACTTTTATTGAATTTAGCGCGTTTAATCGCACAATGATTCTAACATTTTGCATTCTTTCAGCTGAGCCAAAGGTGTTTTGCTGCTGATTTTCGCTTGTCCTCAGCATCTGATGCTTCTAGTTTCAGTGTTCAACAATATTCGGCCAGCACTGATATGTTCCATTTGCCCTGATACAATTTTTCCATCGTCGCATTGTCCTAGTGAAACTTTGCACCATGTTGATCAATGACTGCACGAAGATTAGCGTGGGAGAAGTCCAAGTGTGAATACAGAAAATGAATCTTCAGCGACATGATGCACCTCATAGTTTTGTGTGCTTGAAGCATGTTATCAACCATCTCAACGTTGTTTGGTGCTCTGTAGTTGCCAAGAAAATTTTCAATAACATCCTTGAATGCCTTCAATGCGATTTTCTTTGGCCCCACTTACAGATCATCGAACAGCTTGTCATTGATGACGTGTCTGATTTGAGGACCAAAAATGCTTTCCTTTACCTTGGCGTCAATTGTTCTTGGAAATGTTCTCAAATATCGAAATTCTTCTCCTTCCTTGTCCGTCACTTTCACGAAATTTCTCATCATTCCGAGTTTTATATGAAGAGGAGGCAATAATATCTTTCTTGTGACGAGAAGTGGTGTGTGCGCCATATTTTCTGCTCTGGCACAAAGCGCTTACGGAGCGGCCAGTTCTTTTCATTGTAATAAGACTTTTAGCACGGTTGTTCCACTCGCAAATGAAACAACAGTACTTGGTATATCCGAACTGCATTCCTAGTAGCATTGCCACTACTTTTAGATCACTAACTATGTTCCAGTTGCAGTTGGTGTATTGTATGTGTTTCAACAACAGTGCCATGTTTTCGTAGGTTTCTTTTTTCATGTGTACTGCATAGCCAATAGGTATTGAAGAGTGGACATTGCAACTGTGTAACAAGACAGCTTTGCTTAATAGTGATGAATCTATAAAACGACGCCATTGCTGTGGGTCATGCTCACAACCCAGAGCCGTGAACAACCCCAGAAACAGAAGCTGTCAATCTGCGCAAAGAAATTGCTGATATTGTCTTGGCTGGTCCGAAAGACAGAAAGTTTCTTACCTGGCGACAGCAAACTCCATTCTTGCAGTCTTGATCCAAGTAGTTTTGCTTTTGTTTTTGGCAAACCGAAGTCCCTGACCAGGTGATTTAATTGACTGTGCTATCAGATGAATATTACCGGACACAAAGGATTCAAAATCTGGATCAATGTCTGGCTTATGCATTGTGGTGTCATCGTCTGCCTCATCTAGGCCCTGTGTCTTCGATGGCTTCGGTATTTGCAAGCCGTCTTCATGCGACACTGGTCTCGTGGCTGAAGGTATTCAATAGATTCTTATGTTTAGCCGATAAGCCAGAGACATTGGTCAGACAGAAGTAACAGTCTGTCACGTGACCCTTCTGTTCTCACCATATCATCGGAACTGCGAACGACATTGACTTCCGAGTACCTCTCAGCCAAGCTCTCAGATCGGCAGCACATTTGCAGATCGAATGTGAGGGATCCAGGGTTTGTCTTTATCACCTATTTTACAACCGAAGTAGAGCTCAGTCAGCTCATACTCTTTCTGAATAAATTCGTCATTGAGGCTTAAGCCTATTCTCTCCACAAATGTAACAGAATGTATCGCAGCTGTTGCAACATTGACGAGACATTTCTGCTGTAACGAATCGTCCTATAGACTATAAATGCTATTGCCAAGAACGCAAACTGGGCGATCTGTCCATGTGGAACATGTGCATCAATATACGTACACACTGATATTAACGTAATGCATAGCATCTGTGTATACAACTTGCTTTTAGAGTCTGTCATGCCAGCATCCATCGTGACTAAGCATTATGTTCAGGAATGCCCAGGCATGCCCAAGTCTTAGCATTTTCATTGCGTGTTGGGCAGCCTGCACTGAGTGCATCCCCAGCCATACATGGACTAAACAAAACAACTTACTTTGGGGGCCACATATTAGTAGATGATTTTAAAAACGGCAAGTCATAAAACACTTGTAGTTGATTTTCGTGAGCAGGAGCCCAAAATCCATAACATTCACCCAACAGTGTTCAGAAAGCAAAATCTTCGTTGTCCAGTGATAAAGCGCCGTTATCATAATGCCAAATGGTCGCTTCCAGTGAAATAGTAAATATGTAGGATATTCTATACAGGCATACGATACATGTACGGTATTACTTCAAAGCTTGCAAAAAGTGGCATATATTCTACTTTTTAAGCACTTTATGTCAAATTGATAACTTGAACTCTAATTGCTATTAAAGTTTTCAGTAAGATAACTTTAATATCTGAAAGTGTTTACATAATCTGCACAACTATGCGCCTCAACATTTTATATCTCGGCATATATGATAGCTGTATTTATTACATTAATACTTATGCCCCCTGTTACAGTTTGATTAAACATGGCGAAAAGCAATATGAGCTTAAATGTTATCAAATGCTTCTAGGTTGTTGAATAGAGGTGATCAGCTGATGTTCAGCTGTCGCATTTGCCATTCTCGACCGCTAGGGATGTCTGCCGTTCAAATCTTTTGCGGAGACCAAATGATTGTCGTGTCTCACCTCATTGGTACTGAGCAGCTGCCGACACCAGACTTGGTAAAACAGATGTTTTGCTTTATTTTTATACTATTATGTGTTCTTATTTCACTTATTAGTTATTGACTGATGAGCGATTGGCGAATGAATGACAGATTATAGCTGTTATCCATCATGCATCATTAAGTGCTGTAAAATTTCATTTTCATAAGCAAAGCAAATTGTATGGAAGCTTTTCCTTAGTCAACAATCTAATATTATGGCATCTCTATCACTCTAGGAATGCCCTGTGAACGGAAATAAAACAAACATTAAATCATTGTGAGATTACCTATCTAAAATTTTTAAATATTAAGATAAAAATTTATTTAAACTAAAACTGTTTAATCGTGACTAATACGAGCAACTTAATTTAAAACATTTCCTGTTTAAAAAATAACGTCACAATGACGTTTGCAAATCTTGAGCTTTGTAAAGTGGTGATAAACTAGTAATCGATTTTTACCATACTGTAAGTCAATGGCGTGAGTGACTTGAGTCCTGTGTTGAGACCGAATAGGATAATTCGTTACTAAAGTTACTGCAGTTAAAGCATAACTAAATTAAATCTGCATTTGAACTTATATACTTCTAGTCTGATTGTATATCAATGCCGCATCAGGAGGCGATCGGTGTAGCACGCAGTTTGAAATTTGTTTTAAAGTGCACTTATTTCTAAATAATCATTTTCACAGGTTAATTGTGAAAAGCAATATCCTTGCATCAATTTTCGTGAAGGAGAAAGAGTGATGCTTATTAAGGATGCCAAAGGAGATTGGGGAATCGTCAAGGGAAGCTGGAAGAAATTTCGTAAAGGAGTCCCAGGTACACCAGGTAGGTACTTAATAAACTGAAATATCAAGGACAAACCACTTCTTGTTATAGCTAAGCACATAGGCCTAATAAATAACTTTAATCTTTTCTAGGGAGCGTTAATTATAATTTCCTATGCGTTTGCTAATTTTCAACCAGAGTTGATGGACTCACGGATCGGGTCGGGTTGGGTTGGGTTGGGTCGTACTAGGTAAAAACCTTTTTTAAGTTTGGTGGGCCGAGTCGGATCGGTTATTTTTTACAACGCGATTTTCTATGCTTAGTTTAGGCCTACTAGACGTGAAATCTTGCACGGCCAAGAGCGCAGGTCCCAAATGTTACTGCCGACGCGATAGGCCAGTGCGCGCACAGCGAAAAATTAGAGGGAACATTGTTAAGCCAGTCTCTTTAAGTTGAACGGAATTCGTCGAAGGCTGAAGATGTCTCGCGAAAGTTAATTCGTGAACTTTCGATATAATGGAGAATGTACTGCGAGAACGATAGATAATTCCATCGAAAGAAAACCGGTATGTATAGTTATCAAACGGCTGCTCGATGTGATTGGACCGTGCGAGTGAAACTAACGATCAGTCGAAGTGAGAGAAGGTTCACAGTTATGGCCAGAAGTGAACTGTAACTTTCGATAAGTGGCATTCAAAGATTCAGAGAAAAATCCGTTTACTGAGATGTGGTTGGTCGATATTGGTCAAAGAATTTCGAAAAAGGCTTTGATCGTCGTCAGAATCTGTTTGTCCAATAAAGCCATGAAGAAGAACTTTTGGTGCGACAGTGGGCTTGGAATAGGCATATGTTCGTTCGACACATAATTCTACAGAAAGTCAAGAGAAATAAATAAATATGTTGCCTTAGTACGCCCACTCCTTAAACCTGTCTGATTTGCACAACGAAACACTAACCGTAGCAGGAGTCTGTGACTCGAATGAATCGTTCTTGCCAACGTGAGAGGTATTTTAGAATAGCTACGAATTATTCAAGAATCAGATGGTAGATTATTTAGTAAAGTGGTGATAAACTTAGTACAAAATATAGACGTAGTGAGAATAATGTGTAAATTAACTCTTTGTGACTTGAATAGTTGCGACCGCTTTTCATTTGTACTGAAAGAACTAATTTCTTTATAGGCTGAATGCAAACAACGTTCTATTTCTACTGTCTTTTCAGTCAACAGTTCAGACTGAATTCTAACTCATTCTGTTGCAAGCAGCTACTAACACTGACAAGCGCCACACATACATACATACAAACGGACAGTGGACATACATACATACATTCATACATACATACATACATACATTCATACACAAATGTATTCGTCTATTGTACGCTCCTGTCTTCATGCTGTTGATATCTTCGTCCATTTCGCCAGGTACACGTACTGAGAGAGGAATAAGAGGAATAAGAGGAAACCCCGGGTACTTTAGTGCCAAATTCTTTCCTCTGAAAACCTCATCACCTCCAGCTTCGGTGAAAAGAATACCAACTGGTGAGAAAGAATTCAAATTCGACTTCCTTGATATGTCAGTTGATTTAAAGAAGGGTTCGATCAAATTCAAAACCAAGAATTACATCGAAGTCCCCCAGAAAGCCTGTCTGGTGTTTTCCATTTCTGTACTCTATGTTCTCTGCCAACCGAGACCCCCAGTAGCCACCAGTTCACCCCCACGAAAAGTGGACTCCGCTGGAAAGAAAGTTGAGCATCTCAACTCGGAAACAGCAGCATTCATCGTGGCGGGTGGATTTCTCGACAATACACCATGCAACAGTTATTTTATGACTTGTGTTTATAGTGGAAGTTGCAGTGGATGCGGTGGAGTTTGGGGAGGAGGAGACGTTGCAGGAGGATGTGGAGGAGGCGGTGGATGCGGTGGATGCGGAGGGTGCGGAAGCTGTGGGGGCTGTGGTGGAGGTGGATGTGGAGGTGGAGGTGGATGTGGAGGTGGATGTGGAGGTGGATGTGGAAGTTGAGGTGGAGGTGGATGTGGAGGTGGTGATGGAGGTGGATGTGGAGGTGGTGGTGGATGTGGATGTGGTGGTGGAGGTGGTGGATGTGGAGGTGGATGTTGAGACAAGGAGCGATTGAAACAACCACCATAGTAAGTGATTATATAAGTAAGTGAATGAGTAATTAAGTGAGGCATTTGTTTACATGCAGTTGTTTACACCCACAGTACTAGCCATCATAATTATTGCCCGTTAAATACACCGAAGCCTGGTGTTTTAGTTAAGAAACGTGGGTGCATTGGGGCAGAGGCGGCAGATAAGCAGGTGTACAACAAGGTGATCCATGGCGATATTATATGTAGTTTAGCTCTTTGTCGCATTTCATTTTATAATTTATTTAGTATTGATTGCCAAGATTCACATGTTGTGCATGATTTCCACATCAAGCTTTATTCTAATTGGATCGAAATATATGGCTTCGTCACAAAATCTATTACTTATTTCTAGACCAAAACCTACCGCAGCAAAGCACTTTGCAGTAATGATTTTTACATGTCACTGACGCTTGATGTCATAGTTGGAAGCGATTATCACATAATTTCATGTTTTAAACGTTATGTGATTGAACATGCACTAAGCGCGGCTGCCTTAACTGCTAAAGATTAAGAAAATAGATTGCATAGCGCTTAATAAATGAAAGTCAATAATGTCATTGCATGTACCCTAAATAATCAGGACAAATCCTTTCAACGGAATACTAACAATGATCTGTTTAGCGTATGGCTTTCATGCAGATTAAGGAGGCTTTTGCAATCTATTTATAACAACTATTTTAAGACACTCTGTACTGTAGGCATGAAGTAACTGACCTACAAATGTGAACAGTACTTTGGGCTTTGCAACTATTTTATGAAGTAAGCGAGAGTAATCTATGTAGCAACTTTTCATTCGCTAAGCATTACTAAAACTTTTTATTGAAGTGGTGTTATTTGGATGTTCCGTTTTTATTGCATTTCAACTGTCAATCCCACGTAATTCGTGTAATTAAGCTTCGCTGTTCTTGTAATCAGTTATATTGTGAACTTGCTTTGGCGGCAACCGTATTAGTCTACTGTACGTTCACAAGTTATTTTCAAACTGTTGGAGCTGTAACAGGAAAACCCTAACCCGTTACAAAGGTTGTTATATGAGTTCAGGGCGCTTCCTTTTGGTAGTCGCTAAAATGTATGCTAATAAAAATTGGTATTCGTTGAAATTTATGTTTTCAATTAATATGCAAAGATCTTGAGTCATCGTTCATTAATATTTACCAGTTGGCGGCAGGGTGGTCTATCGGTAACGCGTTTGGTCAGTGATCATGCGGTTGCGGGTTCGATTAAAGCCATTTGTGAATGTCTCTTTACAATATTAAGACTGATTGAAACCCTGCTAGTTGTTTGTGTAGACTATACATATAGAGGAAGGAGAAGAAGAGAAGAGAAGAAATGATTAAGCTAACCCAGAGAGGTGACCATGGCAGAATTCCTAGGACAGAACTGCTTGGCATCGCATCGTGGACACACTGCTATGTGCTATATATATATATATATATATATATATATATATATATATATATATATATATATATATATATATATATATATATATATATATATATATATATATATATATATATACATATATACATATATACATATATACATATATACATTTTATTATTTCTTCAAGAGTATATATATATTGAAAAGTTTCTTTAAAACGTTAATATTAATTAATTAAGTTGTATTAGAATTAACACAGTGTAACATGTTGTCCGATTTAATTTGATACTGCTGTTCGGTGGCAGTTTTCCAGCTCTTGCCTCCGTTTCCCGAGACTCTTCGCCTTCCGTCCCTCCGTTCTCCTCCCTCGAGTCTCCCCAGGGCACAAGACGACAAAAACGCAACACAAATGTACGAATAGGGTTTACGGGGTTTTACGCCACGCCAGTGACCCATCAGACCCCAGGAGCTTAGGGGGTTTTACGCCACGCCAGAGACCCCATGGGGTCCTACGACTAACACGGAATCTACGATAGGGTTTACGGGGTTTTACGCCACGCCAGTGACCCAACGGACCACAGGAACTTACGGGGTTTTACGCCACGCCAGAGGCCCCATGGATTCCTGCGACTAACACACAAACACAAACATAGACAGGGACAAGAGAAAGACAGGTAGCGAGGCACCATAGTATTTGCAACTCCTCTCAAAAGAATCTTTGTCTCCAAGGATGCATATCTGCAGTAAGAAATTTAAGAAAGTCCGTATAATTATTAAATAATAGGGGGCCTGTTATGTCATTCAGTTATTAGCTAAAGCATATTTCTTTTAACTCGTTTACCCACCGTAGCCTGGCTTCTGGTTTCTCTCACTCATTGGAATTCGACCTGGCTTCTTGAACGGTATATGATTTTTGACTTGAAGCGACCATCGATTGATGCCTTGAGCATTATGATAACGGCGTGGTATAAGTCATTAGATTAGAGCTACATTAGACTTGCACATATCAGGCTCACGACTAGGCTAATCTCTATTGCCATTTGGAACTAGAGTTTCAAGTCGACTATTTCACGTTGCTGATGATTCGAAACTGGGATAAATTAAAACAACGAGCTAGTACGTTTTGCTTTTGTTGTCTGACCGCAGTGACTCACCAACGTCTACGATTCCTCGCTCAGTCGATGGACATACGGCGTGTTAACAAATGCATTATTACTCACTCACTCACTTACTTGGTATATTCTTTTTTGTCAGATTGCAAATAAAGACTAATTAATAATTAGGCTCCTTGAAGTCTCACGAGGTCTCAGAGATCTCCTCTGGTTCCAATGGAATGTGCTTTAGAATGTGCGGTTTTGCTTAAGTGGCAATCGATTGATGCATTGTGCATTATATTATAATTATGGCGCCCGAATAGTTTCCAGATTCGATTAAAATTTTAATTCTATCGATCGATTAGTATTAAATTGTTGATCAATTATGCTATCAACTTGAACAAGTCTCAAATTTAACCTCGGATGTCTGATCAATGATATTCTGCTCGAAATGACAAATATATGTCGATCATTCGATTTCTGGTAGATTTGTCTTCAACAGGGAAAGTTCTCCTATCGAACTTCAGATTTCTGCTTCTTTCTGTTCCATTATTTCCAGTGATTTTTCTTCGAAATTACAATTTTATGTCGGATTTCTTGTAGATTTGTCTTCAATAGAAACAGTTCTCTTTTCTGCTTCTTTCTGTTCGATGATTTTCGACAGTTATCTGTTCGAAACAACTTTTCTTCTGTCATCTTACCTCTTTCAAGTCGATTTTCCAAATGAATTTCGTTTCCAAGGCACGAAACAATAGAGCCAAAGATTACGTCATCTATGTTGCGATGACGTCACCGGAACAACAATTGCAAAGTGATGTTCTTTATTATTATTATAATATGCGTCAAGTAAGCAAGTAAGTAATTTACTGACCCTCACGCCCGTTCTTGTAATTCTTCCAAATTGAGAAGGTTTGTTGGGCACAAATTACCTCGTAAAATAGTGATGATTGCGCCCCATAGCGATCGAGATTAACTTATACCTGCAACTAAAATCATCATCACCGTAATCTGTTTGTCTCACCCTTGAATTTAGGCTCGGAATCGAACCTATAACCATTATCGATCGATCTTGTTTTGACTGAATGCCTATTAGCTAATGGGTTCTATGATAAACCAGAGTTAATTTCATGAGAGTTATTGGCTTTTGGTTCGCTATGGCTCCAAGTGTAGCAAAAATCTTGAAATATTTCTGCCCCCTAGCGGGGATTTGAACCGCCGACAACAGGTTTACATTATTCAATTGTCAAATTTTATTGTATTTGCTATGCAATATCCCGTCGGTCTGATATACTTGTGAATAGAAGAGAAGGTGCTATGAAGCCGTTATATAAACCTAACTCAATAAAACGTAGGCACAGAATAAACCAGTGTATGCCTATACGTAAGCTATTCTGTGGTGTTTGTATCTAGGAAACAGGCATATTCTGCTTTTTGAGCAGGCTACTATGCAAGAAGATCTTTGGTCACTTAAGACAGCGCACCTGTTCTGTTTCTAATCGAAATAGACTACAAGACTGTTCCTGTGAGTATTCAATGCTGCGTTGGTATCGTGATCTAAAACTACACATCTATATAGCGCATTTTCTGTCTTTTAAGGTTTTGAGATACGCGTTATGTAGCTATGTATAGTGAAATGAAGGGTTTTATTTGCGTCTGCTTTTGTAATGCGTCTGCCTCAATTCTACATTTAAGCTGTCATTTAGGCCTGCTGCATAATATATAACGTACGTCTATTAAGCTTTGCCTGTAGGCTTATGATCCGTATGTGTAACCGAACTGTTTTACATATGGTCCGAACTTGGTCAGAAAATGACACAGTGGAGTCAAAACTATGCCCACACAATCTTGACCACTGACTACTGATGGCTGGTGTGAAGTTTTGGTAGTTATTAATATCATTCAGGTCTATAGCTTTGTGACTCGTCATTTCAACTTGGTTATCCGCCGTAGCTTGGCTTCTGGTGTCCATGACCCGCTCTTCGACTGGGCTTCTCCTAACGATTGCGCTTTGGGACAACGGTTTCACTCGAAGCGACGATCGATTGATGCCTTGCACATTATGACTGTATGTAAGTGTATGTAAGTCATTAGATTACATTAACAATCAGTCCAACTAAAAAGACACAAGCCAATCAACTAGAAACTAATTAAACTATAAATAATATATTTGAAATTTATTCAATCACAGCATTTGTGTAACGCCAGAGACTCCCAATCGAGTGGGCCCACATGTCTCGATCGTCATAGCTTCAGTTGTCGGCTTGCACGCCAAATAAAAGTGATTAAAAGCCATTTGTAAATGTTTCTTTACAATATTAAGACTGAGCGAAGGCCTTATATTTGTTTATATTAGGGTATATATAATGAAAAGAAAGAGAATACAAGAAATGAATAGTCCCTTAAAAGGCCCAGTTTGGCGTCGTATAGTGGACACCCACTGCTATGTGCTATATATAAATATACCCTATATACAGTCGTGACATAGGTGTATATATATATACGTATGTCATGACTCTTGTGCGAGTGGATTTACCCACAATTAACTAAAATATGTAACGGTCGGGTTGTTATTTAGGCCTAGGCCTGCTTGATTTTTCGTCGGCTGGTGGACAGACATTATGCTCAGCCTAGAGTGTGAACACCATACAGATGCGTAGCCTATATTTTGTGAGCATATAGGTTCTATGTTATCCTACTTCTTTGCTGAAATACAACTAAGTTTGTCCCATATGGGTTAGTGCAGCCCACTGATGCGGAGGGCGCACGACTTCCTTTAAGCATTATAAACAGTCTATGAACCTCTGTAAAAACAAAATTTTTGGCTTGCTTCAAATCGCTATTTTGTTGCCAAGAAGAGTGTAGGTTGTAAATGTATTGATATAACAATTAGAGTGGTGATCCAAAATTAGACAGACTTGGCGTTCTTATGGGCATAGTTAGTTAAATTTCTCCAGGCTGTCTAACTTGGTTTCATAAAGTCATCGACCCTCGCTGGGAAATGTAGAGAACTTGACAACACTGGTACCAAAAAGAGCTGTGTGAAATTCGTTGACAAGTTTATTGATATACTTGTAAACATATCAAGATTCAGGTAGGCCCGTTCACTGAGGTATTCTGTTACATTTAGTCTCTTGTCGGTGTCCCGATCTTTAAATATGTGCCGATGAAATTTATTATTTTCTATTTGCAATATTGTTTTTGTAAATTCTTTTTTCCCTCGATTAAGGCCTGCAACCCTTCGGAGCACGTTCAACAATTTTTCAAACTACTACAACCATCTGCCTACTACAGTTTCTTGGTTGACTTTGTTATTGATTGCTGATGTTTACGAATGTATACGTCAGATAAGTGTACATGTAGTCTCTCGATAGTATTGCATTTATGACACCTTGCTATAGGCCCATGTAGACTCTAGTCGGAGACGTGTAGACCTGGGGAGGCATGAAGCACGATGCGTCATAAAAATTCCCGGACGAAACAAAATGTCGGCTGCAGCATTTCAACAAAAAAAGTGTCATGCTGAATGTAATTCGACTTCATTTTAACAAAAGTATACAGCCTACAGTATAAGTATTTTTTGTTGCACTTTATCGCATCTGCGAGATTTCACAAAATATCCAGGCGTTATTAGTCTATGCAAGACACAACTTACAGTTACTTCAAATCAGATAAGCTTCGTAGGCCTATTTGTAGATCTAAAGAAAATTTAAATTTTATTACTATCGTTGGCGGTGTCGGTATAGGGCACGAGCCTTTAATACTTTTTATCCATGGCCAGACATCTTTGTAGTAACCTTTCAGTGTCCATAGAATCGTAAATGTAAATGTACATGTTTTTCTTTTCAGTGCTATTTGTTCAATGTTTATTGGGTGAGATCCTTCACCACCGTTGTCCGTTGAATATGCGCTACGCCATTTAAGGTCCCCATGTACGAGCCGTACTAGCCCAAGATTAAAATCTTTGAAACATAACACGATCGGCATGCGAACGGGCATCCTCACGCACAGCGGGGCTTTGACTCATTCTTTAATATTAACCAATGTAGCTACAGGCCTGTGTAATGGTCTACTGTGTACGCACAACATATAACACGAGATTAGTATGCCAAACAGCATTGACCGATGAAACAGCAGGAAGGCCCATATACGACATTTGGTGGAATTGTTTTAAAGATGTACACTCGCAAACTCAGGCGCCACAAGTGCTTTTGGACCATTTTAGCCTCACTTTTAATGTTAAAACACATTGAAAGCAAAATTGACACACAGCAGGACCAGCAAAATGGTCTTTAATAGATGAACAACCAATATTCTAACTCTGTAGCCGAGGGGAAGTCAGTAGAGATTATCATGCAAAGTCGCGGTGATACGATCACAATTCTGCATCTTGGAGTCAGTGACAAGGTTAAAAGCTTGAAATGTGTATATCATCATTTGAACTTGCCTTCACATTTGTCAGTTTCTGAAACATTGACTCAAAAACACGATTTTGTGTGTTGAAAGTGCACATTTTACTATTTAATTTGTATCATATAAATTGATATTACGTAAGGAAGTCTGAATTTTATGGCATAGGCATTATTAAGTTAGACTGTATAACGAAAATTCCAATTTGTTTGTTCAGAAGAATATTTTGCTCCCATTAGGTTTTCTTAGCTATTTTAAAACTGCTTCAAAAATTCACTATCATCATACCAGATCTTGTTTGAAATTGTTGTCGAAAATTTTTGCGTACTATAAGGAGTACTATAGTATGAGGTCATTTTCTATTGTTGTGTTTGGCCAACTATATGGAACTCTCTGCCTCATCAGTTTACTCATGTACCCACTCGGCACCAATTTATGAAGCACATTACACGATAGTTGGTTAAAATGAAAGACTGATTAAGACCAGTTATTGATGTGCGTATAAGTTGTACAATAATATCTGTGAGCAACCTTGGATAGAAAGTACCTAACTATGATGAAACAGGTGTTTAATAAATTCATGTTATCTCTTATGTGACCTCTACAGCGCATGCAAACAATGCAATTTGATTTTATAAAATGGCAACTTTAAATAGCGGGACCATTTCGATTCCTGGCGAATTTTTTCGTTGACATTCAATATTACGTTTTGTGTGATTGTTTATTGTCATAAAACTGTTGGTGATCAATAAAGTTTTTGTTCAGTTGTTCAGTTAAGTTCAGAATTGAAAGATTGATGAAAATGTTGCATGAAAAGCTTCATTTAAATTACTTTGTTAGTTTGTTAGTTTGGCTGATACAGAGACAGTCGGCGCCTAATTACTGAAAATTGCTCAAGCCCAAAATAATGAATTATTAAAGATAAAACTGTTAGCAAAACTGTTCACCAAGTTAAAAAAATAACAAGATTGACCACACAGAGCGATCTTTAGACGAGAGGAAGCCCAATCTGCTATAAGAATATATACCGATTTAAAAGTAGCAAAACCTAAAGTTTGAACAAAAACGGTAAAATGCACCGAAAATTCAAATTGAAGACTGGAATGTATTAATATAAATATTTCTATGGTTATATTAGATCTATTAGCGTTACTCCTAGCGTTGAAAGTTAAGGTCAAGGAAGCTAGGGCCTCAGGTCTGGACATGAACTGGAAAAAGACCAAGATCCAGACCACCACGGACTACCCTGTGGTCACCTACAGTCAACGACTGCAGGTGATATGCTGCAGGCAGTGGATACATTCCCATACCTAGGGAGTCAAACAGCGCCTAGTGGATCCAGCGAATAGGAGATGAAGCGCCTGATGGCTATCTCCAGATTCTACATCATTTCTCAGAATAAGGGCATTTGACGCTACACAACTGAGCCGAACATCAAGCTGCAGCTCTTTAAACTCTGCAGTTGTAACATGTGAACAATCACAGTGGCTTAAAATAAGAAGCAAGACACCTTCGACATGTGAGGCGTCAGGAGGATCTTGCGGATTCCCTATACTGATCAAGTTACCAACTTGGTCATCAGGAAGAAAATGTCCAGACTACCCTACAGTCCACTTTCCGGAAAGAGTCTGAGCTTTATCGGCATGTCGCATGCACAGATCCTTGAAGACGAAGACTACAATAGAGTCCTGAAGATAGCAGTGAACAAGTTCCCAAAGGATTCGAGAAGATTGTGCAGCTGAACTAGGACCACATGAACTAGAGTCGTTGAGAAGGATCTATGAATACTAAATTTCAGACTTCACACAGCAAGCAGGAAGTCGCAGAACAGAACCGCTTAGAGTCGTTTTATTGATACGGCTATGCTCAGTGAAGTTTGCCATCAGAGAGAGAGACAGACAGACAGACAGCCAGACTGTCTGTATGTCCAGTCCAGTCTGTATGTCGACTCCAGGCCATGTGGTCCTAGTTCGGCTGCACAATCTTCTCGAATCCTTTGGGGACATGTTCACTGCTATCTTCAGGACTCTATTGTAGTCTTCGTCTTCAAGGATCTGTGCGACATGCCGATAAAGCTCAGACTCTTTCCTGACAGACATACATACAGACAGACACACATATTAGATCTAAGCTATTTTAATGATTTAAATTAGAGTTTATTTTTGCGCTGATGGTTGTAGAATTCGGGATTTCGTTGTCTAATTCAACAATGTCGGCGACGAGAGCACCGATAAGCAGTCTAATAGATATAAAAGCATGGCAGAGTTTAACATTTAGTAAAGACCTGCTTGCAGTGGCTTTGAATGAATTAGAATTCCTGCAAGTAGTCGATTCATTTCCAGCTCTTCATGCTGATCCATTTCTCGAAAATGCCATAAGAAGATATGAAAAGTGTTGGCTTCCTCTGGCAGCTTCTGTGCAAGATCCAACTGCCATAGCTCCACCTTTGGACGTTCACTGGGTTTGGCATTGTCACATGCTGTCACCATATAACTATCAGATGGATTGCCAGCGACTCGTGGTAAAGGTCATAGATCATGCAGTTCGATCCTCTGCTGATCTACAACACCTCCGCGACCAATGTCGTGATGTTTGGAAAATTAAATACCCGATGGAACCTTTTGAGTACGACTGGAATCTTCCTCCACCAGTTCAATTTCCACCCTATCAATCAGAGTGTGCCTACGACTTGAAAGCCGCAGTGAACAGACAACGCGGTTTCTACTACCAAGTATCACTTCCACATTATCGAGCCGAAACATTTCTTCAGAATGGACTCAATCGTTACAAGATGTTTCTCTTCTTAAAGAAACATCATCCAAATGCTTTTCTTGTTCCTTGTTATGATATTGATATTATCTGGCATACTCACCAACTTCATCCAATAATCTACCAATTTGAAACTGTTGATATACTGGGACGAATGTTGAATCATGATGATACAGTCACGGACAGAAGTCCAGACTCCAAACTGACCGAATCAGACAAAATGACAAGACGTCTGTGGAAAGAGTTCTATGGCGAACATTTTGCATCATGTGGTGCGATGTATCGCGGTGAATCTCCCTATAGAAGACTTGCATTCTTCAAGCTACAAAACAAGACTGCGAGTTTTGACGGTAAAATAATTTTACAAGCAAGCAAATATGAAGCTTGCGTTATGCCAGAACACGTGGAACAACTTTGGGGTCCAGTTCCACTAGCGACTTTACCAGCTGGTGAAAGTAACGATTGCATTGCAGCAACTCACAGGTAGGCTACTTTTTCATCGTTGTTTCTGTCACAGGTCATGCAAACTGCTGTCATACAGGGATTTGTTGAGCAAAGTTCTGCTCTGTGATTTATTGTCCAATGCATTACTTTCCAGTCGAAAAACTCCGAACTCTGCGTTGAAATTATATTTTCAGGCATATACTGTATATTCTATGTTCTCTACTAATTCTAATCTAATATTTTCTAATCTAAAACACTGGACAATATTTTTTCCAAAAAGTTTTGCTTCCTGAAATTTTTTATGTATTTATAATTCAAGCTGAACACAAGTATGGTTTCAGATTGACTGAATCACAAGTACTGTTGTACTGTTGGTGAATTTGGGAAACACGAAATTAACTTTTATTGAATTTAGCGCGTTTAATCGCACAATGATTCTAACATTTTGCATTCTTTCAGCTGAGCCAAAGGTGTTTTGCTGCTGATTTTCGCTTGTCCTCAGCATCTGATGCTTCTAGTTTCAGTGTTCAACAATATTCGGCCAGCACTGATATGTTCCATTTGCCCTGATACCACATTCCATCGTCGCATTGTCCTAGTGAAACTTTTCACCATGTTGATCAATGACTACACGAAGATTAGCGGGGGAGAAGTCCAAGTGTAAATACAGAAAATGAATCTTCAGCGACATGTTGCACCTCACAGTTTTGTGTGCTTGAAGCATGTTATCAACCATCTGAACGTCGTTTGGTGCTCTGTAGTTGCCAAGAAAATGCTCAACAACATCCTTGAATGCCTTCAATGCGATTTTCTTTGGCCCCACTTACAGATCATCGAACAGCTTGTCATTGATGACGTGTCTGATTTGTGGACCAAAAATGCTTTCCTTGACCTTGGCGTCAATTGTTTTTGGAAATTCTTCTCCTTCCTTGTCCGTCGCTTTCACGAAATTTCTCATCATTCCGAGTTTTATATGAAGAGGAGGCAATAATATCTTTCTTGTGACGAGAAGTGGTGTGTGCGCCATATTTTCTCCTCTGGCACAAAGCGCTTACGGAGCGGCCAGTTCTTTTCATTGTAATAAGACTTTTAGCACGGTTGTTCCACTCGCAAATGAAACAAGAGTACTTGGTATATCCGAACTGCATTCCTAGTAGCATTGCCACTACTTTTAGATCACTAACTATGTTCCAGTTGCAGTTGGTGTATTGTATGTGTTTCAACAACAGTGCCATGTTTTCGTAGGTTTCTTGTTCTTGTGTACTGCATAGGTATTGAAGGGCTTAACAGTGATGCATCTATAAAACGACGCCATTGTTGTGGGTCATGCTCACAACCCAGAGCCGTGAACAACTCCTCAATGTCACTGCAAAAACAGAAGCTGTCAATCTGCGCAAAGAAATTGCTGATATTGTCTTGGCTGGTCCGAAAGACAGAAGTTTTCTTACCTGGCGACAGCAAACTCCATTCTTGCAGTCTTGATCCAAGTAGTTTTGCTTTTGTTTTTGGCAAACCGAAGTCCCTGACCAGGTGATTTAATTCTGACTGTGCTATCAGATGAATATTCCCGGACACAAAGGCTTCAAAATCTGGATCAATGTCTGGCTTATGCATTGTGGTGTCATCGTCTGCCTCATCTAGGCCCTGTGTCTCCGTTGGCTTCGGTACTCGCAAGCCGTCTTCATGCGACACTGGTCTCGTGGCTGAAGGTATTCAATAGATTCTTATGTTTAGCCGATAAGCCATAGACATTGGTCAGACAGAAGTAACAGTCTGTCACGTGACCCTTCTGTTCTCGCCATATCATCAGAACTGCGAACGACATTGTCTTCCGAGTACCTCTCAGCCAAGCTCTCAGATCGGCAGCACATTTGCAGATCGAATGTGAGAGATCCAGGGTTTGTCTTTATCACCAATTTTACAACCTAAGCAGAGCTCAGTCAGCTCATACTCTTTCTTAATAAATTCGTCATTGAGGCTTAAGCCTATTCTCTCCACAAAAGTAACAGAATGTATCGCAGCTGTTGCAACATTGACGAGACATTTCTGCTGTAACGAATCGTCCTATAGACTATAAATGCTATTGCCAAGAACGCAAACTGGGCCATCTGTCCATGTGGAACATGTGCATCAATATACGTACACACTGATATTAACGTAATGCATAGCATCTGTGTATACAACTTGCTTTTAGAGTCTGTCATGCCACTATCTATCGTGACTAAGCATTATATTCAGGAATGCCCAAACATGCCCAAGTCTTAGCATTTTCATTGCGTGCTGGGCAGCCTGCACTGAGTGCATCCCCAGGCATACATGGACTAAACAAAACAACTTACTTTGGGGACCACATATTAGTAGATGATTGTAAAAACGGCAAGTCATAAAACACTTGAAGTTGATTTTCGTGAGCAGGAGCCCAAAATCCATAACATACACCCAACAGTGTTCAGAAAGCAAAATCTTCGTTGTCCAGTGATATAGCGCCGTTATCATAATGCCAAAGGCATCAATCGATGGTCGCTTCCAGTGAAATAGTAAATATGTAGGATATTCTATACAGGCATACGATACATGTACGGTATTATTTCAAAGCTTGCAAAAAGTGGCATATATTCTACTTTTTAAGCGCTTTATGTCAAATTGATAACTTGAACTCTAATTGCTATTAAAGTTTTCAATAAGATAACTTTAATATTTGAAAGTGTTTACATAATCTGCACAATTATGCGCCTCAACATTTTATATCTCGGCATATATGATAGCTGTATTTATTACATTAATATTTATGCCCCCTGTTACAGTTTGATTAAACATGGTGAAATGCAATATGAGCTTAAATGTTATCAAATGCTTCTAGGTTGTTGAATGGAGGTAATCAGCTGATGTTCAGTTGTCGCATTTGCCATTCTCGACCGCTGGGGATGTCTGCGGTTCAAATCTTTTGCGGAGACCAAATGATTGTCGTGTCTCACCTCATTGGTACTGAGCAGCTGCCGACACCAGACTTGGTAAGACAGATGTTTTGCTTTATTTTTATACTATTATGTGTTCTTATTTCACTTATTAGTCATGGACTGATGAGCGATTGCCGAATGAATGACAGATTATAGCTGTTATACATCATGCATCATTAAGTGCTCTAAAATATCATTTTCATAAGCAAAGCAAATTGTGTGGAAGCTTTTCCTTAGTCAACAATCTAATATTATGGCGTCTCTATCACTCTAGGAATGCCCTGTGAACGGAAAGAAAACAAACATTAAATCATTGTGAGATTACCTATCTAACATTTTTAAATATTAAGATAAAAATTTATTTAAACTAAAACTGTTTAATCGGGACTAATACGAGCAACTTAATTTAAAACATTTCCTGTTTAAAAAATAACGTCACAATGACGTTTGCAAATCTTGAGCTTTGTAAAGTGGTGATAAACTAGTAATCGATTTTACCATACTGTAAGTCAATGGCGTGAGTGACTTGAGTCCTGTGTTGAGACCGAATAGGATAATTCGTTACTAAAGTTACTGCAGTTAAAGCATAACTAAATTAAATCTGCATTTGAACTTATATTCTTCTAGTCTGATTGTAAATCAATACAGTATCAGGAGGCGATCAGTGTAGTACGCAGTTTGAAATTTGTTTTAAAGTGCACTTATTTCTACACAATCATTTTCACAGGTAAACTGTGATAACAATTATCCTTGCATCAATTTTCGTGAAGGAGAAAGAGTGATGCTTATTAAGGATGCCAAAGGAGATTGGGGAATCGTCATGGGAAGCTGGAAGAAATTTCGTAAAGGAGTCCCAGGTACACCAGGTAGGTACTTAATAGACTGAAATATCAAGGAAGTATCACTTCTTGTTATAGCTAAACACATAGGCCTAATAAATAACTTTAATCTTTTCTAGGGAGCGTTAATTATAATTTCCTATGCGTTTGCTAATTTTCAACCAGAGTTGATGGACTCACGGATCGGGTTGGGTTGGGTTCGGTCGTACTAGATAAAAACCTTTTTTTAAGTTTGGTGGGCCGAGTCAGATCGGTTTTTTACAACGGGATTTTCTATGCTTAGTTTAGGCCTACTAGATGTGGAATCTTGCACGGCCAAGAGCGCAGGTCCCAAATGTTACTGCCGACGCGATAGGCCAGTGCGCGCACGGCGATAAATTAGAGGGAACATTGTTAAGCCAGTCTCTTTAAGTTGAACGGAATTCGTCGAAGGCTGAAGATGTCTCGCGAAAGTTAATTCGTGAACTTTCGATATAATGGAGAATGTACTGCGAGAACGATAGATAATTCCATCGAAAGAAAACCGGTATGTATAGTTATCAAACGGCTGCTCGATGTGATTGGACCGTGCGAGTGAAACTAACGATCAGTCGAAGTGAGAGAAGGTTCACAGTTATGGCCAGAAGTGAACTGTAACTTTCGATAAGTGGCATTCAAAGATTCAGAGAAAAATCCGTTTACTGAGATGTGATTGGTCGATATTGGTCAAAGAATTTCGAGAAAGGCTTTGATCGTCGTCAGAATCTGTTTGTCCAATGAAGTCATGAAGAAGAACTTTTGGTGCGACAGTGGGCTTGGAATAGGCATATGTTCGTTCAACACATAATTCTACAGAAAGTCAAGAGAAATAAATAAATATGTTGCCTTAGTACGCCCACTCCATAAACCTGTCTAATTTGCACAACGAAACACTAACCGTAGCAGGAGTCTGTGACTCGAATGAATCGTTCTTGCCAACGTGGGAGGTATTCTAAAATAGCTACGAAATTATTCAAGAATCAGATGGTAGATTATTTAGTAAAGTGGTGATAAACTTAGTACCAAATAGAGACGTAGTGAGAATAATGTGTAAATTAACTCTTTGTGACTTGAATAGTTGCGATCGCTTTTCATTTGTAATGAAAGAACTAATTTCTTTATAAGCTGATTGCAAACAACATTCTATTTCTTCTGTCTGTTCAGTGAACAGTTCAAACTGAATTCTAACTCATTCTGTTGCAAGCAGCTACTAACACTGACAAGCGCCACACATACATACATACATACGGACAGTGGACATACATACATACATTCATACATACATTCATACATACATTCATACATACATTCATACACAATCGTATTCGTCTATTGTACGCTCCTCTGTTCATGCTGTTGATATCTTCGTCCATTTCGCCAGGTACACGTACTCAGAGAGGAATAAGAGGAATAAGAGGAAACCCCGGGTACTTTAGTGCCAAATTCTTTCCTCTGAAAACCTCATCACCTCCAGCTTCGGTGGAAAGAATACCAACTGGTGAGAAAGAATTCCAATTCGACTTCCTTGATATGTCAGTTGATTTGAGGAAGGGTTCGATCAAATTCAAAACCAAGAATTACATCGAAGTCCCCCAGAAAGCCTGTCTGGTGTTTTCCATTTCTGTACTCTATGTTCTCTGCCAACCGAGACCCCCAGTAGCCACCAGTTCACCCCCACGAAAAGTGGACTCCGCTGGAAAGAAAGTTGAACATCTCAACTCGGAAACAGCAGCATTCATCGTGGCGGGTGGATTTCTCGACAATACACCATGCAACAGTTATTTTATGACTTGTGTTTATAGTGGAAGTTGCTGTGGATGTGGTGGAGGTTGGGGAGGAGGCATTGCAGGAGGGTGTGGAGGATGCGGGGGATGTGGAGGGTGCGGAGGCTGTGGAGGTGGAGGTGGAGGTGGAGGTGGAGGTGGATGCGGAGGTGGAGGTGGAGGTGGAGGTGGAGGTGGATGCGGAGGTGGATTTGGAGGTGGATTTGGAGGTGGAGGTGGAGGTGGATGTGGAGGTGGAGGTGGAGGTGGATGTGGTGGTGGCGGTGGTGGATGTGGAGGTGGTGGAGGTGGTGGATGTGGTGGTGGAGGTGGTGGATGTGGAGGTGGTGGAGGTGGTGGATGTGGAGGTGGATGTTGAGACAAGGAGCGATTGAAACAACCACCATAGTAAGTGATTATGTAAGTAAGTGAATGAGTAATTAAGTGAGGCATTTGTTTACATGCAGTTGTTTACACCCAGTACAAGCTATCATAATTATTACCCGTTAAATACACCGAAGCCAGGTGTTTTAGTTAGGAAACGTTGGTGCATTGGGGCAGAGGCGGCAGATAAGCAGGTGTACAACAAGGTGATCCATGGCGATATTATATGTAGTTTAGCTCTTTGTCGCATTTCATTTTATAATTTATTTAGTATTGATTGCCAAGATTCACATGTTGTGCATGATTTCCATATCAAGCTTTATTCTAACTGGATCGAAATATATGGCTTCGTCACAAAATCTGTTACTTATTTCTAGACCAAAACCTACCGCAGCAAAGCACTTTGCAGTAATGATTTTTACATGTCACTGACGTTTGATGTCATAGTTGAAAGCGATTATCACATAATTTCATGTTTTAAACGTTATGTGATTGAGCATGCACTAAGCGCAGCTGCCTTAACTGCTAAAGATTAAGAAAATAGATTGCATAGCACATGATAAATGAAAGTCAATAATGTCATTGCGTGTACCCTAAATAATCAGGACAAATCCTTTCAACGGAATACTAACAATGATCAGTTTAGCGTATGGCTTTCATGCAGATTAAGGAGGCTTTTGCAATCTATTTATAACAACTATTTTAAGACACTCTGTACTGTAGGCATGAAGTAACTGACCTACAAATGTGAACAGTACTTTGGGCTTTGCAACTATTTTATGAAGTAAGCGAGAGTAATCTATGTAGCAACTTTTCATTCGCTAAGCATTACTAAAACTTTTTATTGAAGTGGTGTTATTTGGATGTCCGTTTTTATTGCATTTCAACTGTCAATCCCACGTAATTCGTGTAATTAAGCTACGCTGTTCTTGTAATCAATTATATTGTGAACTTGCTTTGGCGGCAACCGTATTAGTCTACTGTACGCTCACAAGTTATTTTCAAACTGTTGGAGCTATAACAGGACAACCCTAACCCGTTACAGAGGTTGTTATATGAGTTCAGGGCGCTTCCTTTTGGTAGTCGCTAAAATGTATGCTAATAAAAATTGGTATTCGTTGAAATTTATGTTTTCAATTAATATGCAAAGATCTTGAGTCATCGTTCATTAATATTTACCAGTTGGCGGCAGGGTGGTCTATCGGTAACGTGTTTGGTCAGTGATCATGCGGATGCGGGTTCGATTAAAGCCATTTGTGAATGTCTCTTTACAATATTAAGACTGATTGAAACCCTGCTAGTTGTTTGTGTAGACTATACATATAGAAGAAGGAGAAGAAGAGAAGAGAAGAAATGATTAAGCTAACCCAGAGATGTGGCCATGGCAGAATTCCTAGGACAGAACTGCTTGGCATCGCATCGTGGACACACTGCTATATGCTTCTTCTTCTTCTAGTGCTCTGCCGTCAGGCAGGTCCACATGTCCAATGACGCCACTCTTCTCTGTTGTTTGCTCTTCTCTTTAGCCCTTCATATCCATCTTCTAGCATCATCCAGTCCAGTATCATCTGTCGAGGTCTTCCGCGTGTCTTTTTCCCCTCCATTCTTCCCTCGAGTATGTCTCTTACAATATTATCTCCTCTTAGAACATGACCCATCCACTTCTTTTGCCGGTTTCTTATTGTCTCCAGTATAGTTCTTTTCTCCTCTACCATCTGCAGGACCTCCTCATTCGTCTTTTTTTCTGTCCAGCTGATTTTCTCCATCCTTCTCCAGATCCACATTTCAAAGGCTTCTATTCTTTTGATGTCCTCCTTTCTCATTGTCCATGTCTCCGATCCGTATAGGACCACACTCCATATCAGTGTCTTGATCAGTCTCTTCTTTAGATTCTTATTTAGTCTTCCTCTTAACAGCTCGCTTCTCTTGTAGAAGGCATCCTTTCCCATTGCGATCCTCCTTTTTATCTCCACGTGGCATTTTGCGTCCTCTGTAATCGTGCTTCCCAGATAACAGAAGCTCTTTACTTGTTCTATTATATCCCCGTTCAGTGTAATCCTAACTGTTTCCGCCTCTCCTCTCCCTATCTTCATCACCTTTGTCTTCTTGATGTTGATCCTCATGTCATATTCCCTCGATATTCTGTCGAGCTGATCCATCATCTTTTGTAATCCCCTTTGGCTGCTTGCCATCATAGCTTGGTCATCCGCAAATCTAAGCGCCTTTATTAGTTTTCCACCTACCTTCACGCCCTCAGTCATTTCCTCTAGTGTTTCTCTTATTACTTCTTCTATGTATATATTGAACAGTATTGGTGAGAGTGGGCATCCTTGCCTGACCCCCCTCCCTATTCTTCCTGGTTCCGAGTATTCGCCCTCTATGCGTATTCTGACTCGCTGTCCCATGTACAGGTTGCCTATTAGCCTTCTGTCTTTCCAATCCACTCCCATTCGTTTTAGCGCTCTCATTAACTTCTTCCAGTCTACTCTATCGAAAGCTTTTTCATAATCGACAAAGCATATATATACATCTTGGTTGTGTTGGATGCTTCTTTCTGTTAGTATTCGTAGTGCTGCCACTGCATCTCTCGTTCCCCTTCCTTTTCTGAAGCCGAATTGGTCATCTCCCAAACATCTGTCCGCTTCTGCCCTTGACTGTAGTCTTTTTGTTATAATTTTGTTATAATTTGCTATGTGCTATATATATATAATATATATATATATATGTGTGTGTGTGTGTGTACATGTGCAAATAGCAAATATATATACATATGTACATATTTTTGTGTATATATATATATATATGTGAGTTGTGACACAGGCCTAGTTATCCACTCTGCTGTGAGTTTATTTATCCACAATTAGCTAAGATAATATGTAACGGTTGGTTTGTTCTTTAGGATTACTTGATGCTTCATCGCCTGGAAGGACATTGTGCACATCCTAGTGTAAACATTTAACAGATGCGTAGCCTATATTTTTGTAGTAGGCCTATATATGTGTCAGTCTACTACTTCGCTGAAATACGTCTGAGCTCATCTCAGATGGGTTAGTGCAGCCCATATATTGTTCAGATATAGGCCTACCTTTGTTGTCACAGTAATAAAAAGGGAAAATGGGGTCGAAATTGCAATTTATAGGGAGAAGGGAACTGCAACGTCCCCACTGATTCTGATAACCTCAAATTTTGCCCTACACGCAAGTGTCATCCCCTTCTCACATATTCCATTTTTCGGCATCGGTTGGGTTACGGCGCTATATAATGGTCTTATTACTATTGTCACTGCTCTCAACCACAGATGGCACCCTGATAGGGTCAGCCATACTTTAAACTTATTTTCTTTCCATTTATGAAGAGCATTTTAAAGTACGCGTTCTGGTCTATCACACCCCCTCTATTCAGGTGTGTCCTCTATTCAGGTGTGTCCATCTTTCACTTGTTTTCTGATTGCGGGTCGTACAGGTTAAACAGCTTCGCCATTGACTTGTACGGTTTTCGATAGAGCTCGCTTTTCCTGCTAAATAGAGCGTTGGCGTTCGACTCCAGACCCCGTGGGTTTTAACTGGCCTGAGGCATGTCGCGGAACGTTGCACGTCATCCAGACACGGCCTACCCTTCCCTCATTGTATACCCTTTGGCGTAATCATTGTCACGGTGAAGGGCGTAGAAAGAAGCAGAAGGGTCTTTTGTACCCATGGGTATAGTTTCACGGCGATCCATTCCCATCCCGCCCTAATGACCACTGACGCCATTATGTTACCCTGGGGCAGGTAAGGCTGCGCATGTCTCTAACCCACCCCCTCATTTCATCCACTAAAACTGTCCCATGATAACTTGCCTTAATTTCAGCATTTCACAGTTATGTTACTGTAGTCTACCTTTATCCCAGGCTGTTAACTTTTCCTGTTCTAACGTTTCGCCTCAAATCGAAAACTGCTTTAGATAACAACAACAAAATAATTCTGTCACTGGTCATCGTCAACAAATTATTGTGATTGTAACTATTACAGTTATTATGCTATCTGCTTAGATAATGCCTGATGTGCTGAAAGCAAAGGCCCATTCTAACGATGCAATCGTTGCCATGGGAGTCAACACCTCGAATGCCGTTGGTCTGATGCGCTCAGAATATTGGTATGATATAGAGTAGTTTGAACCCCGATCTTTCCACTAATTGATAAATCCTGTAACCAGTACGCTGGATCACTGCATCAGTGATTCGATATTACATCTCATTCAAGGACTCCGCTGGAATTAGCTTTGCAATGAACATCCGTCCTTCTGTCTGTCGGACCTCAACATCTGGCGTTCCCACCCGACCAAACCTCCCCTTCCTTCGCTTCCCCTCCACCTCTCCACTGTTGGCAGTGGGGTGTACATACCCATACACGCCAGATGCAAAGTTACGGCGGCGCAAGCGGTCTACGCATCCACCTCTTTCACCCCACTTAGCCTCACTACTCCCTTCCGCGCTGGGGTTTCGGGCGGAAACTTCAAAGCCACAGCATATCGGCTCCAATTCATAACTCAAACAGTAAATATCAATAGATAAGAAGTCCCAGTGGGATGAACTTGATTTCCTTTTCAAATAGAAACGGGCGGCGGCCAAGTAGATTGTGCCCACAGCTGAGTTGAAATTAGTCCGTATGGTCTCGACCCCGCACATTTTTCACTGAATTTATCGGAGTGTGCCATTTGAAAGGCGCTGCAGTAAATTTCGTTAGAAGTGAAATACATGTATTATAGCAAATTATTTTATAGGCCTACGTGATATTGGTATGTACAGTAGTCCAATAATTTAGCTATGAAGTGTGCCAAAGACCTTACAATTCGTGTGATTGAGGAAAATGGCCGGAAACTTAAGAAGCTTATTGTCACCAACTGATGTATGGCTCGATCCTGCTCATTTTGCAATGAATTTATCTGGCGAGTTCCTTCACCACCGCTGCCCGTTTGAATGGGTGCCACGCCATTTAAAGTCTGCGTGCTAGCCCGAGATTAAAATCTATGAAATACAGCCACTATCGGTATGCGAACTGGCATCTTCACGCACAGAGGCGCCTTGACGTAAGCTTTAACCAATGTAGCTAAGCAGGCTAGCTGAGATACCGGGCGACGATTGTGACGTCAATGTGTGTCAGGTCAAGTGAGTCGCCTTGACGTACGCTTTAACAAATGTAGCTAACCAGGCTAGCTGAGAAACCGGGCGACGATTGTGACGTCAATGTGTGTGTCAGGTCAAGTGAGTCGCCTTGACGTACGCTTTAACCAATGTAGCTAACCAGGCTGGCTGAGATACCATGGCGACGATTGTGACGTCAATGTGTGTGTCAGGTCAAGTGAGTCGCCTTGACGTACGCTTTAACCAATGTAGCTAACCAGGCCAGCTGAGATACCGGGCGACGATTGTGACGTCAATGTGTGTCAGGTCAAATGAGTCGCCTTGACGTACGCTTTAACCAATGTAGCTAACCAGGCTAGCTGAGATACCATGGCGACGATTGTGACGTCAATGTGTGTCAGGTCAATTGAGTCGCCTTGACGTACGCTTTAACCAATGTAGCTAACCAGGCCAGCTGCACTGAGATGCATTTAATTTTTTTTTTAAATTCCGCATTCCTAAGCGCAAGTCGGCAGTAAGCCTTCGCCACAAGCGTAATCAATAATATTCCGCACCGGTGCAGGGCCACGAGGGGTGACCTCATTTTACGCTTGTTGACCATCGCCAGATGATCAATTTCACCAATTCCTTCCACGCCCGCTGCATGGTAAATCATTCGTCCAGTCAGCCTGGGTCCAGTTTTGGAGCTGACCTCGTAGGGAAGTCATTCAAGCATGAATACAGGAGCGTAGCTTTCAACTGGTGGTTACTAGGCAGTCTTTTCTAGCAGTTTCATCTTTTGACCCGTGCTGGACTGTCCAGCTCGACTTGCTGACCAGAAGTCGTTGACCCACTGACCGCATATTTAGGACTATTTCGACCGTGAAGACAGCGGATGCCCTCTGCCTCTACTTATGTTGACAAATGATTGGCTACAAAATTGGAATTCCCATAGATAACAAAATGAATAAATGAGACAGGCGCTGCTCATCTGCCCAGCAGTTCAGTTTCAAAAATAATTGCGCTTGATTTTTTTTGATAATTGTGTCAATTCGGTTGTGTTGCCGTTAGTCATATTTAAATTTTCACAATTATGAAGTTTTACATTAATAACTAATAATGACTGTTTTACTACAAGAAGAAGGAGGAGGACGAGAATGTGAAGGAGAAGGAGAAGGAAGAGGAGGACGATTGGCCATTTCTCTTCCTCGCAAACCCAGTGGATCTCACCCGATAAATTCACTGAAAAATCATCACGGTCGAGGCCATCGGTTGCTATAGAAAAACGTGTACATTTACATTTTACATTTTTGCTTACTATTGCTTCTGTGACAATGCTCGTGCAGTATACGCTGTTGTCGCGCCGTTATGGCCACACATTGCACAACATGAACGATTCGAAGAAAGAGAAACCAAGGAAGACCAGGCGGAGGACTACCCTCGATAGAAAGCGTAAACGAAGACATAGCAGGACTCGAATTAAACACAAGAAAAGCATCAGATAGGACAAATGAACGAAAACAATGGAGATTTTAAGTATCCTTAACTTTAAGATTCCTCGCTCAGTCGATGGACATATGGCGTATTAACAGACGCATTACTCCGCTATCTTCCTGGGAACTCCCCAAAGTTCGATGAACTCTGTGGCACAGCTGATGCTCGTCTCTTTAAAGCAATCTTGAACAACCCAAATCATGTCTTACATCAGCTACTCCCACCAATTAAAACCCTCAGTTATTCCCTACGGCCCCACACCCATGATCGTATTATTCCTCCTGCTGACAATTTAAATTTTTATTGTTAGGATGTTGTATAAATATTAAGTTTTCTTGTGTTCTTAAATACTTGTAAACCGATGTGCGATTAGCTATTGGTTAATAAAGAATATACTTACTTACTTACTTACTTTCTTACTTATCTGTTAGGCCTAATTAGATGTTTTGATTAATATGATATTATGCGAAATTCTCAAATCACTGTGAAATTAGGCCTATTAAAAAATAAAGCGACAACGGAACCGAACATGATTTTGTACGATTCTTTTTGTTCTTAAAAAACGATTCAGACAATTATCTTGCTGTACAGCCTACAAGTACTGTATTGTCTGCCTTCGCAATTAAAAATTTATGTCAATATGCAATCAAAACTCATCAGTCTAATGTGAATAGACTGTATAATAATTATCTCGTTGATTGTTTCAGTAAGTATACATTTTTAATTTATTCGAGAGTATATATATTTAAAAATTTCTTTAAAACGTTAATATTAATCAATTCAGTTGTATTAAACTTACTACCTGTAGTGTAACATGTCCGATTTAATTTGTTGTTGATGTTCGTTGGCAGTCTTCCAGCTCTTGCCTCCGTTTCTTGAGACTCTTCGCCTTCCATCCCTCCGTTCTCCTTCCTCTAGTCTCCCCCGGGCACAAGACGACAAAAACGCAACACTACGACTAGGGTTTACGGGGTTTTACGCCACGCCAGTGACCCAACAGACCCCAGGAGCTTAGGGGGTTTTACGCCACGCCAGAGGCCTCTGGAATTCTACGACTAACACACACACACACACAAACATAGACAGACAGGGACAACAGAAGGACAGGTAGCGAATCTTCGTCTCCAAGGATGCATATCTGCAGTAAGAAATTTACGAAAGTCCGTATAATTATTAAATAATAGGGGGCCTGTGATGTCATTCAGTTATAAGCTAAAGCATATTTCTTTTAACTCGCTTACCTACCGTAGCCTGGCTTCTGGTTTCTCTCACTTATTGGAATTCGACCCGGCTTCTCCAACGGTATATGATTTTTGACTTCAATCGACCATCGATTGATGCCTTGAGCATTATGAAAACGGCACTATAGAAGTCACTAGATTATGGCCTACATTAGACTTGCACTTATCAGGCTCACGACTAGGATAATCTCTATTGCCATTTGGAATTAGTTTCAAGCCGACCATTTCACGTTGCTAATGATTCGAAACTGGGATAAATTAAAACAACGAGCTAGTGGACCTACGTTTTGCTTTTGTTGTCTGACCTCTGTGGCTCACCAATGCCTACGATTCTTCGCTCAGTCGATGGACATAAGAGGTGTTTAACATATGCATTATTACTTACTCGCTCATTTACTCACTTACATACTTGCTTACTTACTTGGTATGATCTTTTCGTCAGATTACAAATAAAGGCTAATTAATAATTAGGCTTCTTGGTCTCACGAGGTCTCCGAGATCTCGGCTGATTCCAATGGAATGTGCTTTGGAATGTGCGGTTTCACTTAAGTGGCAATCGATTGATGACTTGCATTATACCACAGATTCTTCTATTTATGTAGTATATGTGATTATACACTATTATAATCACGGCGCTAGAATAGTTTCCAGATTTGATTAGATTTTTTAATCTATCGATCGATTAGTAGGCCTATAGCGCATTGCCTGTCTTTTAAGGTTTTGAGATACGCGTTATGTAACTACAGGTGTGTATAGTGGAATGAAGGGTTTTATTTGCGTCTGCTTCTGTAATGCGACTGCCTCAATTCTACATTTAAGCTGTCATTTAGGCCTGCTGCATAATATATAACGTACGTCTATTAAGCTTTGCCTGTAGGCCTATAATCGGTATGTGTAACCGAACTGTTTTACATATGGTCCGAACTTGGTCAGAAAATGACACAGTGGAGTCAAAATTATGCCCAAACAATCTTGACCACTGACTATCGGTGGCTGATGAGAAGTTTTGGTAGTTCTTAATATAATTCAGCTTTGTGACTCGTCGTTTTCAACTTGCTTATCCGCGTAGCTTGGCTTCTGGTGTCCATGACCCGCTCTTCGACTGGGCTTCTCCTAACGATTGCGCTTTGGGACAACGGTTTCACTCGAAGCGACGATCGATTGATGCCTTGCACATTATGACTGTATGTAAGTGTATGTAAGTCATTAGATTACATTAACAATCAGTCCAACTAAAAAGACACAAGCCAATCAACTAGAAACTAATTAAACTATAAATAATATATTTGAAATTTATTCAATCACAGCATTTGTGTAACGCCAGAGATTCCCAATCGAGTGGGCCCACATGTCTCGATCGTCATAGCTTCAGTTGTCGGCTTGCACGCCAAATAAAAGTGATTAAAAGCCATTTGTAAATGTTTCTTTACAATATTAAGACTGAGCGAAGGCCTTATATTTGTTAATAATAGGGTATATATAATGAAAAGAAAGAGAATACAAGAAATGAATAGTCCCTTAAAAGGCCCAGTTTGGCGTCGTATAGTGGACACCCACTGCTATGTGCTATATATAAATATAGCCTATATACAGTCGTGACATAGGTATAGGCCTATATACGTATGTCTCGACTCTTCTGTGAGTGGATATTCCCATGATTAACTATAATATGTAACGGTCGGGTTGTTATTTAGGCCTAGGCCTGCTTGATTTTTCGTCGGCTGGTGGACAGACATTATGTTCAGCCTAGACTGTAAACACCATACAGATGCGTAGCCTATATTTTGTGAGCATATAGGTTCTGTGTTATCCTACTTCTTTGCTGAAATACAACTAAGTTTGTCCCAGATCGGTTAGTGCAGCCCACTGATGCGGAGGGCGCACGACTTCCTTTAAGCATTATAAACAGTCTATGAACCTCTGTCAAAACAAAATTTTTGGCGTGCTTCGAATCGCTATTTTGTTGTCAAGAAGAGTGTAGGTTGTAAATGTATTGATATAACAATTAGAGTGGTGATCCAAAATTAGACAGACTTGGCGTTCTTATGGGCAGAGTTAGTTAAATTTCTCCAGGCTGTCTAACTTGGTTTCATAAAGTCATCGACCCTCGCTGGGAAATGTAGAGAACTTGACAACACTGGTACCATAAAGAGCTGCGTGAAATTCGTTGACAAGTATATTGATATACTTGTAAACATATCAAGATTCAGGTAGGCCCGTTCACTGAGGTATTCTGTTACATTTAGTCTCTTGTCGGTGTCCCAATCTTTAAATATGTGCCGATGAAATTTATTATTTTCTGTTTGCAATATTGTTTTTGTAAATTGTTTGTTCCCTCGATTAAGGCCTGCAACCCTTTGGAGAACGTTCAACATTTTTTCAAACTACTACAGCCACCTACCTACACAGTTCCTTGCTTGACTTTGTTATTGATTGCTGAAGTTTACGAATTTATATGTCAGATAAGTGTACATGTAGTCTCTCGATAGTTTTGCATTTATGACACCTTACTATATAGGCCCATATAGATTCTAGTCGGAGAAGTGTAGACCCTGGGAGGCATGAAGCATGATGCATCATAAAAATTCCAGGAGGAAGCAAAATGGCGGTTGCAGCATTTAAACAAAAAAGTGTCATGTTGAATATGATCTCGACGTAATTTTAACAAAAGTAAATGGCCTGTAGTAGAAGTATTTTTCGTTGCACTTTATCGCATCTCGAGATTTCACAGAATATCCAGGCGTTATTAGTCTATGCATCCCACAACTTGCAGTTACTTCAAATCAGATAAGCTTCGTAGGCCTACTTGTAGACGCTAAAGAAAATTTAAATTTTATTACTATCGTTGGCGGTGTCGGTATAGGGCACGAGCCTTTAATACTTTTTATCTATGGCCAGACATCTTTGTAGTAACCTTTCAGTGTCCATAGAATCGTAAATGTAAATGTACATGTTTTTCTTTTCACTGCTATTTGTTTAATGTTTATTGGGTGAGATCCTTCACCACCGTTGTCCGTTGAATATGCGCTACGCCATTTAAGGTCCCCATGTACGGGCCGTACTAGCCCGAGATTAAAATCTTTGAAACATAACACGATCGGCCTGCGAACGGGCATCCTCACGCACAGCGGGGCTTTGACTCATTCTTTAATATTAACCAATGTAGCTAACCAGGCCTGTGTAATGGTCTACTGTGTACGCACAACATATAACACGAGATTAGTATGCCAAACAGCATTGACCGATGAAACAGCAGGAAGGCCCATATACGACATTTGGTGGAATTGTTTTAAAGATGTACACTCGCAAACTCAGGCGCCACAAGTGCTTTTGGACCATTTTAGCCTCACTTTTAATGTTAAAACACATTGAAAGCAAAATTGACACACAGCAGGACCAGCAAAATGGTCTTTAATAGATGAACAACCAATATTCTAACTCTGTAGCCGAGGGGAAGTCAGTAGAGATTATCATGCAAAGTCGCGGTAATACGATCACAATTCTGCATCTTGGAGTCAGTGACAAGGTTTAAAGCTTGAAATGCTTATATCGTCATTTGAACTTGCCTTCACAGTTGTCAGTTTCTGAAACATTGACTCAAAAACACGATTTTGTGTGTTGAAAGTGCACATTTTACTATTTAATTTGTATCATATAAATTGATATTACGTAAGGAAGTCTGAATTTTATGGCATAGGCATTATTAAGTTAGACTGTATAACGAAAATTCCAATTTGTTTGTTCAGAAGAATATTTTGCTCCCATTAGGTTTTCTTAGCTATTTTAAAACTGCTTCAAAAATTCACTATCATCATACCAGATCTTGTTTGAAATTGTTGTCGAAAATTTTTGCGTACTATAAGGCGTACTATAGTATGAGGTCATTTTCTATTGTTGTGTTTGGCCAACTACATGGAACTCTCTGCCTCATCAGTTTACTCATGTACCCACTCGGCACCAGTTTATGAAGCACGTTACACGATAGTTGATAAAAATGAAAGACTGATTAAGACCAGTTATTGATGTGCGTATAAGTTGTACAATAATATCTGTGAGCAACCTTGGATAGAAAGTACCTAACTATGATGAAACAGGTGTTTAATAAATTCATGTTATCTCTTATGTGACCTCTACAGCGCATGCAAACAATGCAATTTGATTTTATAAAATGGCAACTTTAAATAGCGGGACCATTTCGATTCCTGGCGAATTTTTTCGTTGACATTCAATATTACGTTTTGTGTGATTGTTTATTGTCATAAAACTGTTGGTGATCAATAAAGTTTTTGTTCAGTTGTTCAGTTAAGTTCAGAATTGAAAGATTGATGAAAATGTTGCATGAAAAGCTTCATTTAAATTACTTTGTTAGTTTGTTAGTTTGGCTGATACAGAGACAGTCGGCGCCTAATTACTGAAAATTGCTCAAGCCCAAAATAATGAATTATTAAAGATAAAACTGTTAGCAAAACTGTTCACCAAGTTAAAAAAATAACAAGATTGACCACACAGAGCGATCTTTAGACGAGAGGAAGCCCAATCTGCTATAAGAATATATACCGATTTAAAAGTAGCAAAACCTAAAGTTTGAACAAAAACGGTAAAATGCACCGAAAATTCAAATTGAAGACTGGAATGTATTAATATAAATATTTCTATGGTTATATTAGATCTATTAGCGTTACTCCTAGCGTTGGAAGTTAAGGTCAAGGAAGCTACGGCCTCAGGTCTGGACATGAACTGGAAAAAGACCAAGATCCAGACCACCACGGACTACCCTGTGGTCACCTACAGTCAACGACTGCAGGTGATATGCTGCAGGCAGTGGATACATTCCCATACCTAGGGAGTCAAACAGCGCCTAGTGGATCCAGCGAATAGGAGATGAAGCGCCTGATGGCTATCTCCAGATTCTACATCATTTCTCAGAATAAGGGCATTTGACGCTACACAACTGAGCCCAACATCAAGCTGCAGCTCTTTAAACTCTGCAGTTGTAACATGTGAACAATCACAGTGGCTTAAAATAAGAAGCAAGACACCTTCGACATGTGAGGCGTCAGGAGGATCTTGCGGATTCCCTATACTGATCAAGTTACCAACTTGGTCATCAGGAAGAAAATGTCCAGACTACCCTACAGTCCACTTTCCGGAAAGAGTCTTAACTTTATCGGCATGTCGCATGCACAGATCCTTGAAGACGAAGACTACAATAGAGTCCTGGAGATAGCAGTGAACATGTCCCCAAAGGATTCGAGAAGATTGTGCAGCTGAACTAGGACCACATGAACTAGAGTCGTTGAGAAGGATCTATGAATACTAAATTTCAGACTTCACACAGCAAGCAGGAAGTCGCAGAACAGAACAGCTTAGATTCGCTTTATTGATACGGCTATGCTCAGTGAAGTTTGCCACCAGAGAGAGAGAGAGAGAGACAGACAGCCAGACAGCCAGACAGACAGACAGACAGACTGTCTGTATGTCCAGTCCAGTCTGTATGTCGACTCCAGGCCATGTGGTCCTAGTTCGGCTGCACAATCTTCTCGAATCCTTTGGGAACTTGTTCACTGCTATCTCCAGGACTCTATTGTAGTCTTCGTCTTCAAGGATCTGTGCGACATGCCGATAAAGCTCAAACTCTTTCCTGACAGACATACATACAGACAGACACACATATTAGATCTAAGCTATTTTAATGATTTAAATTAGAGTTTATTTTTGCGCTGATGGTTGTAGAATTCGGGATTTCGTCGTCTTATTCAACAATGTCGGCGACGAGAGCACCGATAAGCAGTCTAATAGATACAAAAGCATGGCAGAGTTTAACATTTAGTAAAGACCTGCTTGCAGTGGCTTTGAATGAATTAGAATTCCTGCAAGTAGTCGATTCATTTCCAGCTCTTCATGCTGATCCATTTCTCGAAAATGCCATAAGAAGATATGAAAAGTGCTGGCTTCCCCTGGCAGCTTCTGTGCAAGATCCAACTGCCATAGCTCCACCTTTGGACGTTCACTTGGTTTGGCATTGTCACATGCTGTCACCATATAGCTATCAGATGGATTGCCAGCGACTCGTGGTAAAGGTCATAGATCATGCAGTTCGATCCTCTGCTGATCTACAACAACTCCGTGACCAATGTCGTGATATTTGGAAAATTAAATACCCGATGGAACCTTTTGAGTACCACTGGAATCTTCCTCCACCAATTCAATTTCCACCCTATCAATCAGAATGTGCCTACGACTTGAAAGCCGCAGTGAACAGACAACGCAGTTTCTACTACCAAGTATCACTTCCACATTATCGAGCCGAAACATTTCTTCAGAATGGACTCAATCGTTACAAGATGTTTCTCTTCTTAAAGAAACATTATGCAAATGTTTTTCTTGTTCCTTGCTATGATATCGATATCATCTGGCATACGCATCAACTTCATCCAATGATCTACAAAGGTGACACTGTTGATATACTAGGACGAATGTTGAATCATGACGATGCTGTCACAGACAGAAGTCCAGAGTCCAAACGTACTCAGTCAGACAAAATGACAAGACGTCTGTGGAAAGAGTTCTATGGCGAACATTTTGCATCATGTGGTGCGATGTATCGCGGAGAATCTCCATATAGAAGACTTGCACTCTTCCATATACAAACCTTAGTTCCAATAGCGAGTTTTGACGGTAAAATAATTTTACAAGCAAGCAAATATGAAGCTTGCATTATACCAGAACACGTGGAACAACTTTGGGGTCCAGTTCCACTAGCGACTTTACCAGCTGGTGAACGTAACGATTGCATTGCAGCAACTCACAGGTAGGCTACTTTTTCATCGTTGTTTCTGTCACAGGTCATGCAAACTGCTGTCATACAGGGATTTGTTGAGCAAAGTTCTGCTCTATGATTTATTGTCCAATGCATTACTTTCCAGTCGAAAAACTCCGAACTTTGCGTTGAAATTATATTTTCAGGCATATACTGTATATTCTATGTTCTCTACTAATTCTAATCTAATATATTCTAATCTAGTACACTGGACAATATTTTTTCCCAAAAGTTTTGCTTCCTGAAATTTTTTATGTAATTATAATTCAAGCTGAACACAAGTATGGTTTCAGATTGACTGAATCACAAGTACTGTTGTACTGTTGGTGAATTTGGGAAACATGAAATTAACTTTTATTGAATTTAGCGCGTTTAATTGCACAATGATTCTAACATTTTGCATTCGTTCAACTGAGCCAAAGGTGTTTTGCTGCTGATTTTCGCTTGTCCTCAGCATCTGATGCTTCTAGTTTCAGTGTTCAACAATATTCGGCCAGCACTGATATGTTCCATTTGCCCTGATACCACATTCCATCGTCGCATTGTCCTAGTGAAACTTTTCACCATGTTGATCAATGACTACACGAAGATTAGCGGGGGAGAAGTCCAAGTGTAAATACAGAAAATGAATCTTCAGCGACATGTTGCACCTCACAGTTTTGTGTGCTTGAAGCATGTTATCAACCATCTGAACGTCGTTTGGTGCTCTGTAGTTGCCAAGAAAATGCTCAACAACATCCTTGAATGCCTTCAATGCGATTTTCTTTGGCCCCACTTACAGATCATCGAACAGCTTGTCATTGATGACGTGTCTGATTTGTGGACCAAAAATGCTTTCCTTGACCTTGGCGTCAATTGTTCTTGGAAATGTTCTCAAATATCGAAATTCTTCTCCTTCCTTGTCCGTCACTTTCACGAAATTCCTCATCAGTCCGAGTTTTATATGAAGAGGAGGCAATAATATCTTTCTTGTGACGAGAAGTGGTGTGTGTGCCATATTTTCTGCCCTGGCACAAAGCGCTTACGGAGCGGCCAATTCTTTTCATTGTAATAAGACTTTAAGCACGGTTGTTCCACTCGCAAATGAAACAACAGTACTTGGTATATTCGAGCTGCATTCCTAGTAGCATTGCCACTACTTTTAGATCACTAACTATGTTCCAGTTGCAGTTGGTGTATTGTATGTGTTTCAACAACAATTCCATGTTTTCGTAGGTTTCTTTTTTCATGTGTACTGCATAGCCAATAGGTATTGAAGAGTGGACATTGCAACTGTGTAACAAGACAGCTTTGCTTAATAGTGATGAATCTATAAAACGACGCCATTGCTGTGGGTCATGCTCACAACCCAAAGCCGTGAACAACCCCTCAATGTCACTGCAGAAACAGAAGCTGTCAATCTGCGCAAAGAAATTGCTGATATTGTCTTGGCTGGTCCGAAAGACAGAAGTTTTCTTACCTGGCGACAGCAAACTCCATTCTTGCAGTCTTGATCCAAGTAGTTTTGTTTTTGTTTTTGGCAAACCGAAGTCCCTGACCAGGTGATTTAATTCTGACTGTGCTGTCAGATGAATATTACCGGACACAAAGGCTTCAAAATCTGGATCAATGTTTTCTACGTCTGGCTTATGCATTGTGGTATCATCGTCTGCCTCATCTAGGCCCTGTGTCTCCGTTGGCTTCGGTACTCGCAAGCCGTCTTCATGCGACTGGTCTCGTGGCTGAAGGTATTCAACAGATTCTTATGTTTAGCCGATAAGCCAGAGACATTGGTCAGACAGAAGTAACAGTCTGTCACGTGACTCTTCTGTTCTCGCCATATCATCGGAAGTGCGAACGACATTGACTTCCGAGTACCTCTCAGCCAAGCTCTCAGATCGGCAGCACATTTGCAGATCGAATGTGAGGGATCCAGGTTTATCACCAATTTTACAACCGAAGTAGAGCTCAGTCAGCTCATACTCTTTCTTAATAAATTCGTCATTGAGGCTTAAGCGTATTCTCTCCACAAATGTTACAGAATGTATCGCAGCTGTTGCAACATTGACGAGACATTTCTGCTGTAACGAATCGTCCTATAGACTATAAATGCTATTGCCAAGAACGCAAACTAGGCCATCTGTCCATGTGGAACATGTGCATCAATATATGTACACACTGATATTAACGTAATCCATAGCATCTGTGTATACAACTTGCTTTTAGAGTCTGTCATGCCAGTATCCATCGTGACTAAGCATTATGTTCAGGAATGCCCAGGCATACCCAAGTCTTAGCATTTTCATTGCGTGTTGGGCAGCCTGAACTGAGTGCATCCCCAGGGATACATGGACTTACTTTGGGGGCCACATATTAGTAGATGATTGTAAAAACGGCACGTCATAAAACACTTGAAGTTGATTTTCGTGAGCAGGAGCCCAAAATCCATAACATACACCCAACAGTGTTCAGAAAGCAAAATCTTCGTTGTCCAGTGATATAGCGCCGTTATCATAATGCCAAAGGCATCAATCGATGGTCGCTTCCAGTGAAATAGTAAATATGTAGGATATTCTATACAGGCATACGATACATGTACGGTATTACTTCAAAGCTTGCAAAAAGTGGCATATATTCTACTTTTTAAGCGCTTTATGTCAAATTGATAACTTGAACTCTAATTGCTATTAAAGTTTTCAGTAAGATAACTTTAATATTTGAAAGTGTTTACATAATCTGCACAACTATGCGCCTCCTCATTTTACATCTCGGCATATATGATAGCTGTATTTATTACATTAATATTTATGCAACCTGTTACAGTTTGATTAAACATGGCGAAAAGCAATATGAGCTTAAATGTTATCAAATGCTTCTAGATTGTTGAATGGAGGTAATCAGCTGATGTTCAGTTGTCGCATTTGCCATTCTCGACCGCTGGGGATGTCTGCCGTTCAAATCTTTTGCGGAGACCAAATGATTGTCGTGTCTCACCTCATTGGTACTGAACAGCTGCCGACACCAGACTTGGTAAGACAGATGTTTTGCTTTATTTTTATACTATTATGTGTTCTTATTTCACTTATTAGTTATGGACTGATGAGCGATTGGCGAATGAATGACAGATTATAGCTGTTATACATCATGCATCATTAAGTGCTCTAAAATTTCATTTTCATAAGCAAAGCAAATTGTGTGGAAGCTTTTCCTTAGTCAACAATCTAATATTATGGCATCTCTATCACTCTAGGAATGCCCTGTGAACGGAAAGAAAACAAACATTAAATCATTGTGAGATTACCTATCTAAAATTTTAAAATATTAGGATAAAAATTTATTTAAACTAAAACTGTTTAATCGTGACTAATACGAGCAACTTAATTTAAAACATTTCCTGTTTAAAAAATAACGTCACAATGATGTTGTTTGCAAATCTTGAGCTTTGTAAAGTGGTGATAAACTAGTAATCGATTTTACCATACTGTAAGTCAATGGCGTGAGTGACTTGAGTCCTGTGTTGAGACCGAATAGGATAATTCGTTACTAAAGTTACTGCAGTTAAAGCATAACTAAATTAAATCTGCATTTGAACTTATATTCTTCTAGTCTGATTGTAAATCAATACAGTATCAGGAGGCGATCAGTGTAGTACGCAGTTTGAAATTTGTTTTAAAGTGCACTTATTTCTACACAATCATTTTCACAGGTAAACTGTGATAACAATTATCCTTGCATCAATTTTCGTGAAGGAGAAAGAGTGATGCTTATTAAGGATGCCAAAGGAGATTGGGGAATCGTCATGGGAAGCTGGAAGAAATTTCGTAAAGGAGTCCCAGGTACACCAGGTAGGTACTTAATAGACTGAAATATCAAGGAAGTATCACTTCTTGTTATAGCTAAACACATAGGCCTAATAAATAACTTTAATCTTTTCTAGGGAGCGTTAATTATAATTTCCTATGCGTTTGCTAATTTTCAACCAGAGTTGATGGACTCACGGATCGGGTTGGGTTGGGTTCGGTCGTACTAGATAAAAACCTTTTTTTAAGTTTGGTGGGCCGAGTCAGATCGGTTTTTTACAACGGGATTTTCTATGCTTAGTTTAGGCCTACTAGATGTGGAATCTTGCACGGCCAAGAGCGCAGGTCCCAAATGTTACTGCCGACGCGATAGGCCAGTGCGCGCACGGCGATAAATTAGAGGGAACATTGTTAAGCCAGTCTCTTTAAGTTGAACGGAATTCGTCGAAGGCTGAAGATGTCTCGCGAAAGTTAATTCGTGAACTTTCGATATAATGGAGAATGTACTGCGAGAACGATAGATAATTCCATCGAAAGAAAACCGGTATGTATAGTTATCAAACGGCTGCTCGATGTGATTGGACCGTGCGAGTGAAACTAACGATCAGTCGAAGTGAGAGAAGGTTCACAGTTATGGCCAGAAGTGAACTGTAACTTTCGATAAGTGGCATTCAAAGGTTCAGAGAAAAATCCGTTTACTGAGATGTGGTTGGTCGATATTGGTCAAAGAATTTCGAAAAAGGCTTTGATCGTCGTCAGAATCTGTTTGTCCAATGAAGTCATGAAGAAGAACTTTTGGTGCGACAGTGGGCTTGGAATAGGCATATGTTCGTTCAACACATAATTCTACAGAAAGTCAAGAGAAATAAATAAATATGTTGCCTTAGTACGCCCACTCCATAAACCTGTCTGATTTGCACAACGAAACACTAACCGTAGCAGGAGTCTGTGACTCGAATGAATCGTTCTTGCCAACGTGGGAGGTATTCTAGAATAGCTACGAAATTATTCAAGAATCAGATGGTAGATTATTTAGTAAAGTGGTGATAAATTTAGTACAAAATATAGACGTAGTGAGAATAATGTGTAAATTAACTCTTTGTGACTTGAACAGTTGCGATCGCTTTTCATTTGTACTGAAAGAACTAATTTCTTTATAGGCTGATTGCAAACAACGTTCTATTTCTACTGTCTTTTCAGTGAACAGTTCAAACTGAATTCTAACTCATTCTGTTGCAAGCAGCTACTAACACTGACAAGCACCACACATACATACATACATACATACATACATACACAATCGTCTTCGTCTATTGTACGCTCCTCTGTTCATGCTGTTGATATCTTCGTCCATTTCGCCAGGTACACGTACTCAGAGAGGAGTAAGAGGAATAAGAGGAAACCCCGGGTACTTTAGTGCCAAATTCTTTCCCCTGAAAACCTCATCACCTCCAGCTTCGGTGAAAAGAATACCAACTGGTGAGAAAGAATTCCAATTCGACTTTCTTGATATGTCAGTTGATTTGAGGAAGGGTTCGATCAAATTCAAAACCAAGAATTACATCGAAGTCGCTCAGAAAGCCTGTCTGGTGTTTTCCATTTCTGTACTCTATGTTCTCTGCCAACCGAGACCCCCAGTAGCCACCAGTTCAACCCCACGAAAAGTGGACTCCGCTGGAAAGAAAGTTGAGCATCTCAACTCGGAAACAGCAGCATTCATCGTTGCGGGTGGATTTCTTGACAATACACCATGCAACAGTTATTTTACGACGTGTGTTTATAGTGGAAGCTGCAGTGGATGCGGTGGAAGTTGGGGAGGAGACATTGCAGGAGGGTGTGGAGGATGCGGGGGATGTGGAGGGTGCGGAGGCTGTGGAGGTGGAGGTGGATGTGGTGGTGGAGGTGGTGGATGTGGAGGTGGTGGATGTGGAGGTGGTGGATGTGGAGGTGGATGTTGAGACAAGGAGCGATTGAAACAACCACCATAGTAAGTGATTATGTAAGTAAGTGAATGAGTAATTAAGTGAGGCATTTGTTTACATGCAGTTGTTTACACCCACAGTACAAGCCATCATAATTATTGCCCGTTAAATACACCAAGGACAGGTGCTTTAGTTAGGAAACGTTGGTGCATTGGGGCAGAGGCGGCAGATAAGCAGGTGTACAACGAGGTGATCCATGGCGATATTATATGTAGTTTAGCTCTTTGTCGCATTTCATTTTATAATTTATTTAGTATTGATTGCCAAGATTCACATGTTGTGCATGATTTCCATATCAAGCTTTATTCTAATTGGATCGATATATATGGCTTCGTCACAAAATCTATTACTTATTTCTAGACCAAAACCTACCGCAGCAAAGCACTTTGCAGTAATGATTTTTACATGTCACTGATGTTTGATGTCATAGTTGGAAGCGATTATCACATAATTTCATGTTTTAAACGTTATGTGATTGAACATGCACTAAGCGCAGCTGCCTTAACTGCTAAAGATTAAAAAAATAGATTGCATAGCGCATGATAAATGAAAGTCAATAATGTCATTGCGTGTACCCTAAATAATCAGGACAAATCCTTTCAACGGAATACTAACAATGATCTGTTTAGCGTATGGCTTTCATGCAGATTAAGGAGGCTTTTGCAATCTATTTATAACAACTATTTTAAGACACTCTGTACTGTAGGCATAAAGTAACTGACCTACAAATGTGAACAGTACTTTGGGCTTTGCAACTATTTTATGAAGTAAGCGAGAGTAATCTACAGTATGTACCAACTTCTCATTCGCTAAGCATTACTAAAACTTTTTATTGAAGTGTTGTTAATTGGATGTCTGTTTGTATTGCATTTCAACTGTCAATCCCACGTAATTCGTGTAATTAAGCTACGCTGTTCTTGTAATCAATTATATTGTGAACTTGCTTTGGCGGCAACCGTATTCGTCTACTGTACGTTCACAAGTTATTTTCAAACTGTTGGAGCTGTAACAGGACAACCCTAAGCCGTTACAGAGGTTTTTATATGAGTTCAGGGCGCTTCCTTTTGGTAGTCGCTAAAATGTATGCTAAAATAATTGGTATTCGTTGAAATTTATGTTTTCAATTAATATGCAAAGATCTTGAGTCATCGTTCATTAATATTTACCAGTAGGCGGCAGGGTGGTCTATCGGTAACGCGTTTGGTCAGTGATCATGCGGTTGGGGGTTCGATTAAAGCCATTTGTGAATGTCTCTTTACAATATTAAGACTGATTGAAACCCTGCTAGTTGTTTGTGTAGACTATACATATAGAAGAAGGAGAAGAAGAGAAGAGAAGAAATGATTAAGCTAACCCAGAGATGTGGCCATGGCAGAATTCCTAGGACAGAACTGCTTGGCATCGCATCGTGGACACACTGCTATGTGCTATATATATATATGTGTGTGTGTACATGTGCAAATATATATACATATGTACATATATTTGTGTGTATATATATATATGAGTTGTGACACAGGCCTAGTTATCCTCTCTGCTGTGAGTTTATTTATCCACAATTAGCTAAGATATGTAACGGTTGGTTTGCTCTTTATGATTACTTGATGCTTCATCGCCTGGAAGGACATTGTGCACTTCCTAGTGTAAACATTTAACAGATGCGTAGCCTATATTTTTGTAATAGGCCTATATATGTGTCAGCCTACTACTTCGCCGAAATACGTCTGAGCTCATCTCAGATGGGTTAGTGCAGCCCACTGATGTGTAGGGTGAACGATGTCCCTCATTATAAATAGGCGTCTAACCCGCTGCAAAAATCCTAATATTGAAGGGTGCTGCAAATCGTCAGTTGGTTGCCAAAAAAGTGTAGGTTGTAAATGTATGGATATAACAGTCTGAGTGGTCACCCAAATGTAGACAGACATGGCGTTCATATAGGCACACTGTCCTAAATTTCTCCAGGCTGTCTAACAAGGTTTTATAGCCATCGATCTTAGCTGGGAAATAGGATACTTGTGCTTGTACTTAACAACACTGGTAGCCTACCAAAAACAGCTTCGTGAACTTCGTTGATAGGCCTATTGATATAAGTGTAAGCATATCAAGATTCAGGTCGACCCGTTCACCATGGTATTCCACTATACAGTATCTGGTCTCTCGTTGGTGTCCCGATTTTTCCATATGGGTCGATGAAATTTATCATTTTCAATTTGTATTGTTTTTGCAACATTGGTTCTAAAAATTCTTTTTCAGTCAGCAAAGGTATATTAAGTCCTATAAAGGCTTGCAACCCTTAGGAATTTTCCTAAGAAGCATGTTCAGCAATATTTCCAAAGAATTGCAGCCGCCTGCTTAGTATACAGCTTCCTGGTCGGCTTTGTTAATGACTGCTGGTGTTTACGAACTTATATGTCAAATATGTGTCCATGTAGGCCTGCGAGCTCAGTTGGTGTCAACATGGTGTCGATCGATTGTATTGTATTATTATTATTATTATTATTACTACTACTACTACTACTACTACTACTACTACTACTGCTACCACTACTACTACTACTACTACTACTACTACTACTACTACTACTACTACTACTATTATTATTATAATTTTTTATTATTGCTGTTATTGTTATTATTATTATTATTATTATTATTATTATTATTATTATTATCATCATCATCATCATCATCATCATCATCATCGTCCTATATGTTCATAGTAGAGTTCCGGAGAAGCAGATGGCGTTCCCACGCTGGACAGCCACTGAGAGTCTTTGAAGCAGGTAGCTGGTCTCCAGTGGATCATGGGTTGTCATCCTTCGTCCAAACTCCCGCACAAAATCCAATCCTTCCGTACTCATGCTTCTTCGCTTCCTTGTCAATTGCCTTGTCTTCTGCCTGACCTAGAACAGTTGTCTCCGTGTGACCTTCCTTTGGTGGAAGAAGAAGCGATTGACGTCAGTCATGACGAAGCATTAACAAAGGTTAGCAGCAGAAAACACGGACGATACCTGAAGGATTTAGTTCAGAAGAGGCAGTCAGACGAATTCATGATCTCAGAACTAGCACTCAATGCAACGAGCGAGCGTACCCAGTCGCAAATTAAGGTCTTCATCGACCAGAATAAAATGAAGAAGAAGGCGCCTACAGCCGAAATTAAAGAAGGAGAGAAGGCGGCGCCTGTAACCAAGATTAAAGAAACGGAGAGAGACAGGAGCTGGTCGACGAGACCCAGCCGACGGGTCCCAACCGGTCCTCAAGGTCAAGGAGCCGCAAAGCCTGACCTAGGTCAGCCGGCGAGCCAAGGTCGAGGAGACGCCGACGCTCGGATCAGCGAAGCCCACGACGCAGGCGCCATCGAAGCAGACGACGGCGGCGACGAAGAGGAGGGAGTTGGAGGAGCAGGACGTTCGTCCGATCCGCACCGGTCACGGTCCATCGAAGAAACGCCGGCAGAACGTTCTACACTTACGCAACCGCTGATTCAGGGTTGCTTCTTCACCACTGCGCTTAACGACAAGACCACTGCAGCGTAGAGAAATTATAAATTATAATTTATTAAAATTAATGAACTGTTACTTATAAATAAAGCAATTTCATACAGTGCAGTTACTATTTCAATTTTAAATAGTCAGTTAAACTTTTATATAATAATAAATAAATAAATAAATAAAAATAAATGGTGTTTACAGTGGCGTAGCTACCCTTCCGAGGGCCATTGTGCAAACTGAACTTTGGCTATTTTTCTTTAAGTAATTGAGCAACCGGGCCTTGGCCCCTTAGGGCACAGGGGCCTCCTGGTCGCGTGGGCCCTTGTGCTTTGGACAACCTGCACAAAACTATTGCTACGCAAGGTGGGTGTTTATTCGAAAGTGGAGCGAATTCAGCGCCAGCATGGAATTGACATTGACATTCGCCCCCTAGCGAATTCTTATCATTTATAACCGCAACTGCTTGCAAGGCAGTAAAATTTATTGGCCATGTTCATCGTAATTCCGTCGAAATATGAGAGAAAATTGTTTGAAATTTACTATAAATTCGTGTGAAATTTACTATAATTGCTTGAAACGTGAATAGCTACTTTTAATGGGTAAAGTTATAGGTCCTTAAAAACAGCGATTAGAGCTACTATCGTTGAGAGCCCTTGTGGCGCAACCGGTTAGCGCGTTCGGCTGTTAACCGAAAGGTTGGTGGTTCGAATCCACCCAGGGGCGATTGGTTTTTGTTTTCTATGTCTGCTTTTTTACTTAGTAGTCCATTTCAAGTGTTGCAGTTGACGTCGATAACTCAGTTTTACTATAAATTATAAATTAAATAATCGCCATTTTAAAATACTATAAGGGCGTATTCTGCAATCTTTTAAAAATGCAGCAAGCAGCTACATTGCATTGTTGAATTATTTATTTATTCGTAATAAAAATTATCGTCATTGTATATCAATAGATTCTGGTCACTCAGTGTTCGTTTCAGAAGCTTGTGATAACGACTGACAGCAGAATAGGAATTAGATTTTATTCTAACGACAGCTTAACGTTCGTTATTCTTTGGCAGGTTCGTATATGCCCTGACGATGAACCTCAAATTGACCCTTCCTTGGCACAGAGTCCAGCTTGGAACTTTCGAAGGCCTCCCTCTTGTCCTTGGCTGTGCAGAACGTGTCAAGGTGCGGCTGGGCCTACACAAAGAAACACAGGCCTACATGTTTATTTATAACTGCAGGATCGATTCTTATGCCGAGATCTATACAGTGGCGGCTCCAGGATTGCTTGCGTGGAGGCAAGTGCATTTCCAGAGGGACGCCACATTCTGGCAGTCCACCATGCACGGATCTGGTCTCAGAGGCGCCGGCATATAACCAAGAGGGGCGCGGGGGCGGACCGCCCCACCAGGCCTATAGCTAAATCCGCCATTGGGTCTAAATAAGCCTACTTTATCCAAAAAGTCGCTTGTGTTACTCAGAGCTTATTAGTTTAAGCAGTGAGTGTCTCATTTCAACGTTAAATTACGGCAACAGTACTAGTAGCGCCAGTGTTTAACGACATCTTATGGCATCAAAGG